>SNQJ01S0007694.1:250919-262635 GCA_010110895.2 Picea sitchensis
CCCATATTTCTTTTGAGTTTTTTCCAATTGACCGATTGATTTGTCATCGATGTAGTTACTTTTGAATTTGGATATCTTACATTCATTGAACCAAGTGGAGACATTGTTTCTTGTTTCAAAAATGAATTTTTAGATTCATGATGACTCTTTAGTGTGCCCAAGGAGTTGTTAATTGAAATTGCTTGCACAGAAGAGGGAGATGTTGAATCAATATCAACATCACAACCCTTAGAGGGATAGTTGGGTACTTAAGTTGGTGCAGTGGGTTGTAATTCCTTTGCATTCATTTTTGAACTTGCCTTCTTCTCAATTATTTCCATCCTCTAGGTTTATTACATCTAATTCTTTTTCCTGGAGGGATTGGGGTTGTTGGAAAAGAATCTTTCAAATGACCCATATGTTGACAAATAATACAGTGAAACATTTTGTTATCATAATCTTAGACTTGGGACCATCAAAACATTTTGTTATCATAATCCTAGACTTGGGACCATCAATTGTCTCCACATTGTGTTAAAATTATTAAGGGGGCCTTCACTCAAGTGAACATGCACACACATTTGAATTTTCCGGGTAAGATGGTCGCAATTTGAGCCCTCGACGGGCCCTTGTACGTTGTCTGCCTTTGCAGGTATTTATTTATTCTTATTTCTCTCGCATAAGATGGTCCCAATTTGAATCCTCGTTGTCTGCCTTTGCATGTATTTATTTATTCTTATTTCTCCCCCTTTGCATGTATTTATTTATTCTTATTTCTCCCGGGTAAGATAGTCGCAATTTGAGCCCTCGCCTCGCCCTTGTACGCCTCGTTAAGGGTTTGCTCTGATTTTTGAGGAAGGGCTCTGATCTTTGAGGAAGTTTGAGTTAGTGCTGCATGAAAGAATATCCAACGGAAAAATTCAATGGTATTTGGCAATGGAGCAGAGATGGCAAAAAGCTTTTCAGAATGAGCAATATCCACTATATGACAGAGCAAAATCCCTTCGAAAATGAAGATTCAACCAAGTCCCCAGTATCAGTAATTCAATGTCATGTATCTTCATCTGGGTCTAAGTCAGATCACCCACATGGTAATTCAGGTCTCGGTGGTCCGTTCTTGCTATGGCCTTTGGGCTTTGCGAATGAAAATTCTGTTGAAGATCCCAAAAAGCTTTATGAGAAGAAGCAACCATTCAAATCGAGAGTGTCGAGAAGGGGACAAAAAACAATTCTTCAGCAGAAAAGTGTTTTCTCTGATGAGGGAATGAAGGGATGTTCCGATCAGTATGCAGCCCGCAACAAGGAACCCTTGGTGGAGGCCTCTTCATCTTGTTCAATTTCTAAGGTGCTTCCAGAGGATATGGAGTTGCAGTCACCGAATGTGAATGGATAAATGAGGGATTTGAGACATGTTGCTTGCTGTGAAACTAGTTCTAATTACATTAATTGGCCCAACCATCCTCCTGCTAGGAAGAAGCCCAAGAGAAATCAGAGCTTCACTAGCCCTTTCGAAATTGAGAATCAGAAGACTAAATCTACAATCTTATTTTCAGGGCTTCATCTTTTAGCTGATGTTGCGGTTCGTATTCTGGAGAATGATGTGGCTGATTTCCCTGAGAATAGTCTCAGGGAAGAGAACGAGATTAGAAAGGCAATCTTCATTCCCACAGGGGTACCATTCTTCCAGAATAGAGTACCTAGAAGAGCCAAAAGTGCTTTTAAGCATGACCATCCCTATTCTCGACAGGTGCTTCATGATTTAGAGAAGAGTCTGAGTGCTGCCAACTCAGAGCCTCTCTTGACGGCTAACAACATCTGCAAGTTGGGTGACCCTGAGTGCATAAAGCAGAGTGAAAATGAAGTTGTGGGTAATGGGGTTAATGAAGATCCAATGGCGATCCCACATGTCCGCCGCTCGAAGAGAACTCGATCCCAGGCATTGCCATCAAAGTATCGCGACTGTGTTCTCCAGCCATGGAAGAGAGGTACTAGAAGATAGTTCTCTCTGTGTTGATCGAGTAAGCCACAGGGCTGAAATCATTATAAATTTTTTACAATTGTTTCATTTATCTCTCTGTGTTGATCGAGTAAGCCACAGGGCTGAAATCATTATAAATTTTTTACAATTGTTTCATTTATCTTGTTAATCACTTAAAATGAGTTTATGTCCCTACACAATTCAAGCTCCTAGTTGTCCTTTCTATGAGGAAAACCTATAATAGGATGGTGCTAACACTCCCAGAGCAAACTCAAAAGGTGTTTTGGAACAAGAATATAACAATAAACTGATAAATACACAGATATGATGATCTTATAATGATGAACACTCATAATAACAAAAACTTAATACAAAGCATTAATGTAATACATCATCCAATATCCATCATAAATACACGACATTCAAATGAAATATTGATCACAGATGTAATATAGGATAGCAATTTATAGACAGAATTAAAGTGTTGAATAATAAGAAATATCATATGCTGATAAGACTAAAGTTATATAAACATATTAACATTTCATAAGATAAAGGAAAAATATAATGGGTAAGCGCCACACTAGTTTAAAGCCAAGGAGTGAGCAACTTTTCCATATCAGTCTTGAGAGTCATATGTCCATAATGTGTCCAAACCAAAGATGTCCCTCACTACTCAGAGTGACCAGTATTTAAACTAATTCAAGATTAAAGTGCTCTTATCATACAAGATAGACTTGAATCCATAAAAATCAGACAATATTACAAAAATAGTGAAACTAAAAACCACTCAAGCATGAGTTGGTTTGTCAAAAACAAACCAAAGTTTTATAAACATAAAAAGACAGAAACTACTGAATATTTGAGCATATGATTCAAGGTGTTTTCTCCATGAAATCAACATCATAATCATCCATTTCCTGCAAATAACAAAACCGATTTGATATTCAGAAAAACAATACTAATTATTATTCAAAAGAGTCTGGCTATAGAATCAGAGATTTTGTAGCTAGTCTTATTATTAGTAAAAGAAATCAAATTAAATCTCCCTATTTCGATTTTTCATAACAGAATCAAATAAAATAAAAACAAAATCATTTTACCATTAGAAATTAGCCAAAGAAGGATTAGACAGTTCAGAATTTATAATGGCTTTAAAACTGGTTGTATTTTTTATTATAATATTCCCGGACTTCTTGAATATTTTGTTTTTCCTCTCAGTGTGTTCCTTCAATTCAAGTTTCTCTTGTTCCAATAGAGAATTCCGAGTAGCCAAGCGTTTTACTTGAGCCTGTAGGAGTGGAATATCTCTATAATAAAGCTCAATCCAGTCTAAGCAGCTGTCGCAGTGCACTGGGGTAATGGCAGACCAACGTGGAATACAATCAACAATGGGTACTTCATTTTTACGTGTGGATTGTTCGAGGTCATGAATAATACCTGCAAATCCTTCTTTCCCTTGAGACATGGGGGTAGCTTAGTCACGAAGTCATACTGCTCAATCGGGGTAACAACCTCTTTCTTGGGACATTGATTTTTTGGGTCCTCACGAGCCAAGAAATCATTTATCTCTTGTTCTGAACACTAATCATTGATCTCGATCGTATCGATTGAGCTCATATGATCACTCTTTCGATTTCTTAGGTTCCTTGAAATCAATCGACCAACATTCTTATTCTTAAAATTTAAATCCGAGTTCTGTGGTTTCTTTCCCTTACGAAATTTCTTCACAACAGGTTTCTTATTATTGTTTGAATTAGATCCGTTCATAGGAATAGGGTGGTCTTTCCCTTTTAATTCATCAATTACCTATTCCAAATATCTTCTAGATGAAAACATACACAACAATTTCTTATCCACAGGGGTTTCATCAACAATAGAAACGGGTTCATTAAATTATGAGCCATCAAGTGAATTGACGATCTGGCTTTCAGTCACTGGTCTGTCCAAATTAGGGTTTACAATTAACTAAGGGCTGATTGTATCGTCAACTTGGGTGAATACATTTCGGCTCAAGAAACCCTCCCAAATATCATTGATTTGTGATAGGTGAGAAACTAACAGTATCTTAACGAGCTCGTGATGAAACAGACTCAACATAGCATTTATGCTCTGTCGCTTATAGTGCTTAGACATTTTTTAAAGGCTCATTTGCAGGTATAACGACATATTCAACTCAAAACCTATGAAAATCATAAGAAACCAAATGTGATACAGAAAAACCAACCCATACCGTCCTTCACAAGTGACAAACTGTTTCAAAATTAAAAGGAGACTATGCCATCTAGGTTTTAGAAAAGAAATGGGAATACCGTTTGTACAACAAGAGGTTTTTTGGGAAGCCATGAATAAAATCCATGGGAAATCCTCTATTTTAGTGTTCTTAAACCACCTTTCACCTTTTAATGAGAGTCTTGTCTCCCTACTTATGAAATCCTTTGTTATTTCCAACTGTACATCCCTGACCTTGGCCCTAAAACCGTCAAAAGTTTGTGCAAAGGCCTTTACAACCTCGAGATTGTAGCCTTCGAACTTCTTAAGGAACACATCCCACCCATGAGACTTCAGATCGTTAATAGTGTCATCATGGGATAGAAGAGCTTGGCACCCGTTTGGCTCGATATGAACTACAGGTGCCATTGCAACTGTGAAAATGATACAACAGGTATCATAAGGGATAGGTTTAGGCTTCTAATGGACGAGCAACAGAGAGAGGTGTAAGTGGAATGTAATGTCACGAAAATTGCAGAGTCTGGGGACTATCATAACTTGGACAGAAGAGTTAGGGAAAATGAAAACCAGAGGGCTCGTAAAACTACAAACCATTTATCGGGATGAGTGCCAAACCCTCCATAGTACAAAACCCCATACGCATAATGTGTTGAACAACTGAGAGGGGGGGTGAATCAGTTGTTACTGTGCTTAAACTATTATGCCCATTTTAAACTCTTCATAGAATTCTCAATGACGATCACAATAATGCAGAGAAGTAAGCAATAGAATATTAAACATCAATCACACAGATGAAATATACAGAGACAGATATTTCCTGAGGAAACCCATAAAGGTAAAAACCTCTTCTTCTTAATATGATAAGTAATCTTTATTTTCTTTACATTATCATACTTGTGAGCTCCAACTCCTTTTGAGGATACAACCTCTGTTTTGCAAGCTGCAACTTGCTGAGAGCACCAACTCTTTGTTTTCTCTAGAACCTACTAGAAAGAAGCACCATCTGCCTGGTTTCTCTAACACCCACTAGAAGGAAGCACCAACTCCCTAATTGTTCCAGCACCAACTGGATGGAAGCACCAACTTCCAGTCATACAGGTACCAACCTGTATAACATGGAACAACATATCTCCCTTGCACCACCCTGCCACTCTGGTTTTCTTGGCTGCAACCAGATGGAAGATACAAATCCCTAGCACCTCCCAACCACCCTAAAATATAAATCTTTGCTTGCTTGAATCTATTACAATGATACAATATTCATCAATGGCTTACCAGTCTCATCATTGTTCTGATGCACTGCTCTGCTTTGCCTGCTTCAATGTCCTCCTCCTTGCATCTTCATAAGATTTTTGTTCTTATGCTCTGTCTCTGCATGTGCACCTCGACTTTTTCTTCCTCTCTCAGATATGCATTTTTGTTCTATGTGCTACGCTTCTTTTGTGCGATTCAACATCTGTAAACAACCTGCTTTTTTTCCGCATGAATAACTCTCTGAAAAAGTGACCTCCTCTTCTTTGTTCTGCATATATTTACCATGCCCCATCCTCTGCCAGATCATACACCTAACTCTTCATCCCCTCTAGCGATTACACTGAGTCTGTTCTTCATCCATGGTCGTTATTCCAAGACTCTTTCGCTTCTCTGGAAGCTACCGTCTTCGACCCTCTTCCATCTGTCAATTGTCTCTATGATGAGTCTTCATACCACTGTCAGATATCTTGAGACTCTTAAGCTCCTCTAACAATCACCTTGCAGCCTCGTCAAATTATTTGGCTGAAACCATCAGTGGTTTTCTGCAGTTACAATTAGTTCGTCTTTAACAATTACCAAGAGAACCTTCGTGCCAAAATCCCTTTGGCACTTTTTCCTTTCCTGAGAAAACTACATAGTGGGCGTTTATCTTTTCTGGCTAAGCCCCTTCCTTTCACATGACCATCGGCGGTGACTGTATGCCTAACCAATAGTCATTTCACGATTTCGCAATTCCGGTGATCAACTGTGAGTCACCTTGGTTTTCCCGACTCGCGAAACTCCAAAATGGATCCTGGTAGCGCTAGATCCTTCCCTTCTCTCCCGTTGATGTGACCAATATCTATGATCAGGGGCCAAGCACAAGGGTTCTTTGTGATTTTGCATATCGCAACCTCCTGCTGTAAGTTTCTTTCAAACGCACGATATCCGAAACTCCGAAATGGAGCCTAGCAGTGCTAGCTCCTTCACTTCTCTTCCTCTGATGTGACCACAAGCTATGTTCAGGGGTCAAGAAAAAAAGTGCTTCACAATTTCGCATATCACGAACTCCTGTTGTGAGTTGCCTCCAAACTCTCGATACACAAAACTCCGAAATAACTTCATATCAGATCAACGGTCGAGGTCTCTCTTTCTCATCGACAGTTGCGATCAATATTGTGGACTCTAACATCATATCAGATCAACGGTCTAGATCCTTGGTGATCAGACGACCTATATCATTTTGCGACTTTACATATCGCAAGTTCCTACAACTATCACCTTTGACTTCTCCAGCTCTCGAGTCAGCGAAATGCTCATATCTCACCACATGTCCTCTGGATCCAACAAACCAGATCATTTTGCGACTTCGCATATCGTGAATTCCTACAAATCTCACCTTTGACTTCTCCAGCTCGCGAGTCAGCGAAATGTTGATCTCTCGCCACATGTACTCTATATCCAACGACCCAAATCATTTCACGACTTCATATTTTGTGGAGTTGGAGGATGGCTCTTTCCCATTATCCTCTTCGAAGTTATACTGGATCTAACGGATGCTAGTACTTCCCACTCCAATCCTACAACTGAGGTCTAATCTCCTCCTCTGTGCACTCCTCCTGTCTGTACTCTGATATGACAGCCATCGGGTATTCTGGATTGGTGATCGAATGGCCACTGTCGCTCCTCATCCTGAGCTTTGGCTTTCTCAAATATTTAAGTGTCAAAGGCCATGACCTTTTATCCTTATGTGTGCCTTGATGACTTGGACCTCGTTTGTGTTTCTGGGAACTCTATCTCTCTTGAGATTTCATAATGGAATTCACCTCGGCCCTGGCACCCACTTGCGCTCTACGTGTAACGTTGCACTATTCCTTCTCAACTTCTCGACCTTATTCTTTTGTGTCTTCATTTCTTGTTCTTCTATGTCTTTGTTCCTGGCTATTTTTCTTGCCATGAACACTGTGTTTGTAAACCTTCCATCATCCTTGTTGTTCTTCCCATCAATGACAACACACTCTACCTGTAAACATCCCAACAATCTCCCCCTTTGGCATTGATGGCAACCTTGAATGGTTGCACTATTCTCCTTAGACCTCCAACTGTATCATCCACACCTTTTCTCCCCCTTTTACATCAATGTCAAAGAAAACATGCTCCCCCTGAGTTGTTGCAACATTTTTTGGAGGTATCATATATTCAACCAACACATACTCACACTTACATAATGGACTCTCTTAAGATGATAATGGGGTCATGCCTAACTTCTGGCGTAGATACTCAAATTGATCTTGTGCAAGCGGTTTAGTGAATATATCAACTATCTGATCTTTGGATGGAATATAATGCACATAAACCACAAAGTTGGTTATCTGTTCTCTCAAGAAGTGATACTTGATGGGTATATGCTTGGTCTTGGAGTGAAGGACAAGATTCTTTGACACACTAATTGCACTGGTATTATCAAAAATGGATTGGGATCGATGTAGTATATTTTACCTCCAAGTCTGCAAGTGTCTGAATCATCCACAATACTTGGGTATAGCAAGTGGCATCTACAATGTATTCAGCTTCTGTAGTTGATAAGGAAATGAAACATTGCTTCTTGCTCAACCATGATACAAGGGAATCTCCTAAGAAGAATGCACCTCCACTCGTGCTTTTCCTTTCATCCATGCAATTAGCCCAATCAACATCTGAATAGACTGATAGTTGAACATTCTGATTCCTAGGATACCATAGGCCATAGTCCATTGTTCCTTTCAAGTATCTAAATATTCTTTTGACAGCTAATAAATGATTATTTTTAGGTACGGCCTAATACCTTCCTACCAGTCCAACAACATGCATTATGTCTAGACGGGATGTTGTGATGTACAATAGGTTGCCTATCATATACCTATATGAAATCTGATCAACAACAGGTGAGTCATCATCCTTTCTTAACTTACATCCAATGACCATAGGTGTTCTCAAAGGTTTAGAATCTTCCATTTGAAACCTTTTCAACATTTCTCTTAGATATTTTTCTTGAGAAAGAAATATTCCTTCAGACTTCTGAGTAATTTGTAGGCCAAGAAAAAATGGAAGTTCCCCTATCATAGACATTTCAAATTCAGACTGCATGGAAGAAGAAAACCATTTTACCAGTGAATCATTATTACTACCAAAGATGATGTCATCTACATAGACCAACACAATGAGCAAATCATTACCCTATGTTTTGATATATAGATTCTTTTCAATTGTTCCTCTCTTGAACCCTTTGTCAATGGATTACCAGTCTCATCACTGTTCTGATACACTACTCTGCTCTGCCTGCTTCAATCTCCTCCTCCTCGCATATTCATAATATTTATGTTCTTCTTCTCTGTCTCTACATGCACACCTCGACTTTTTCTTCCTCTCTCAAATATTCATTTATGTTTTATGCGCTATGCTTCTTCTGTGCGATTCAACAGTTGGACACAACCTAATTTTACCCGCATGAATAACTCTTTGAAAAAGTGACCTCCTCTTCTCTGTTCTGCGTATATTTATCATGCCCAGTCCTCTGCCAGATCATACACCTAACTCTTCGTCTCCTCTGGTGATTACACTGAGTTTGTTCTTCATCCATCGTCATTATGAAGAGACTCTTTGGCTTCTTTGGAAGCTATCATATTCGACCCTTTTCCATCTGTCAATCATCTCTATGATGAGTCTTCACACCACTATTAGATACCTCGAGACTCTTCAGCTCCTCTGACAATCACCTTGCAGCCTCTTTGAATTCTATGGCTGAAACCATCCATGGTTTTCTACAGTTACAATCAGTTCGTCTTTATCAGTTACTGAGAGAAACTTCACGCACTCATCCCTTTAGTACTTTTTCCTTTCCTAATAAAACTACACAGTGGGCATGTAGCTTTTCTGGCTAAACCCCTTCCTTTCACATGACCATCGGTGGTGACCGTATGCCTAACCAATAGTCATTTCACGATTTCACAATTCGAGTGATCAACTATGAGTCACCTTGGTTTTCCTGAATCGTGAAACTCTGAAATGGAGCCTGGCACCACTAGCTCCTTCCCTTATCTCCCGTTGATGTGACCACTAGCTATGATCAGGGGCCAAGCACGAGGGTGCTTCGCGATTTCTCATACCACAACCTCCTACTGTAAGTTGCTTCCAAACTCACAATATGTGAAACTTTGAAATGAAGCCTAGTAGTGCTAGCTCCTTCACTTCTCTTCCTCTGATGTGACCACAAGCTATGATCAAGGGTCAAGCAAAAATGAGCTTCGTGATTTCGCATATCGCCAACTCCTGCTGTGAGTTTCCTCTAAACTTTCGATACGCGAAACTCCAAAATGACTTTATATCAGATCAACGGTCGAGGTCTCTCTCTATGATCAACGGTTGTGATCAATATCATGGACTCTGACTTCATATCAAATCAACGGTCTAGATCCTTGGTGATCAGACGACCCAGATCATTTTGTGACTTCTCATATCGCGAGTTCCTACAACTCTCACCTTTGACTTCCCCAGCTCGCGAGTCAGCGAAATACTGATCTCTCGCCATGTGTTCTCTGGATCCAATGACCCAAATCATTTCGCGACTTCGCATATCGTGATTTCCTACAACTCTCACCTTTGACTTCTCTAGCTTGTGAGTCAGAAAAATATTGATCTATCGCTACATGTCCTCTGAATCCAATGACCCAAATCATTTCTCTACTTCATATTTCACGGAGTTCGAGGATGGATCTTGCCCATTATCCTCTTCGCAGTTATACTTTATCTAATGACTGCTAGTCGTTCATGCTCCAATCCGGTGGTTGAGGTCTAATCTCCTCCTCTATGTGCTCCTCCTGTATGTACTATGATCTAACGACCATCAGGTATTCTGGATTGATGATCCAACGGCCACTGTCGCTCCTCCTCCTGAGCTTTGTGTTAGAAAAATAGGACCACAGAGCAATAAAATAAAAAAAATGTGGAAACAAAACATAGAAGATACACAATACAAGAGAGACACAGATTTACTTGGTTCACCCAGTGTGGGCTACGTCCACCAGAGAAATTGTCAAGTCCTTCCTTTATTGTTATCCAACAAATGAAGGGATACAACCTATAGCAATCCCGCTGTAACTTCCTCTTCTTTCTCTTACAGTCTCCTATATCAGAATACAATATTCTCCATCAACCATAGCCACACATACATTTCCCTCATAATAGAGGATTGCCTTCTAGGGAAAAAATCCCTAACATAATCTCTATCGTTTGATCTGCGACCTTATAATGAACGGTCCAGATTTACAATGAAATTACAATATAAATTTACAAGTCAATTTTTCCTTCGAGGGCTTCGCCCCCGAACCCCTGCTGGGGGCCCGCTTGCCCCCCATACCCCCCATCCGGGGGGATAGCCCCCCAGACCCCGTAGAGGGGTTACCCCCCCTCTGCACTCCCCTGCGTGGAAGAGTGTACATACTTCTAGGGTGTAAATACTTCATGGGGTATAAACACGGTTGAAAGTAAAAGACCTCTGAATCAGGAAGATAATCAGGCTCAACAACCAACACTTTGTCTTTCTCAAATATCTAAGTGTCAAAGGCCACAACCTTTGATCCTTCTACGAGCCTTGATGACTTGGACCTTGTCCGCGTTTCTAGGAATGCTATCTCTCCTGAGATTTGGCAATGGAATTCACCTCTTCCCTGGCACCCACTTGTGCTCTGCATGCAATGCTACGCTATTCCTTCTCAGCTTCTTGACCTTGTTCTTATGTGTCTTTGCTTCTTGTTCTTCTATGTCTTTGTTGTTGGTTGTTTTTCTTTCCATGTACACTCTGTTTTTAAACCTGCCATCATCGTTGTTGTTCTTTCCATCAATGACAAGCACACTCTACCAGTAAACATGCCAACATAATGAATGATCTCATTAATATTTTAGACCAACAAGGTAAAATGAAAACGTAGGTATAGCACACCTGTACGAATTTACATGAAGGTTGATATTGTAGAAATTTCAATACAAATTAAGTATTTCCTGCGATTTTCCTGATCTAACAATTTTATGCCACTGTTAAATACATAATCGCTTCTACTATTATTCTTGCAAAAAATTAAACCACGATCACAACCACGATCACAAAGTGAAATATCAAGAACACATAACACATAAGTTTTTACCGAGAAAGCGTAAAGCTAAAAAACCCACTATCATATATTATGTATATCATGAATCATGAAACAATCTCATACAAAACTCTAATCCAAGAGCTCTCAGTACAATACAATCATCTCA
>SNQJ01S0007694.1:274548-285877 GCA_010110895.2 Picea sitchensis
AGGCTTAACCATCGCTTGACTTAGCTGGTTAACCGCATAGAAAATGTCTGGTCTCGTGTTCACTAAATACATTAGCGAACCCACTAACTGTTGATAGACAGTAGCATCCACTACCGCTCCAGAAGTAGTATCCTCTTTCCTCCAGTTTCCTGGAAGAGGAGTATCCATGGGTTTGCAGCCCTCCATGTGAAACTTACGTAGTATCTCCCTTGCATACTTTTCTTGAGACACAAAAAGTTCACCATCTCGCTGCCATATTTCCAAACCAAGGAAATAATGAAGAAGGCCCAAATCCTTCATCTCAAACTCCTTTGAAAGGTCCTCCTTGCATTAGTGGGTCAGCTTCTCATCACCAGTCAATATTAAATCATCAACATAAAGAACAAGGATTAAAATCTTACCCTCCACCACAATTTGGTATAGGTTTTCATCCGCTACACTTTTGGTGAAGCCTAATCCAGTGAAATAGTTGTCTATCTGAGTGTACCAAGCACGGGGTGCTTGCTTCATCCCATACAGTTCTCTCTTAAGTCTGCACACATGCGACTCTTTGTCAAAGGTCTCAAAACCTTTTGGTTGTTCAATGTACACTTCTTCCTCAATGATCCCATTGAGGAACACAGTTTTGACATCCATCTGATGAATGCGCCAGCCCATCTACGCTGAGAGTGCAAGGATGGATATTATGGAAGAGTACCTTGCGACAGGTGAAAAAGTCTCATCATAATCTATCCCCTCGATATGTGAGAAGCCTCGGGCCACAAACCTAGCCTTGTATTTCTCCACACTCCCATCAGCAGCTTGCTTTACCTTGTAGATCCATCTCGAACCTACCAATGATTTGTCGACCGGTCTTGGGACAATTTCCCATGCACTGTTTTTGACAATGGAGTCATACTCCTCTACCATAGCATCAACCCAAGTGGGGTACTTCACTGCTTCCTAAAAGGAAGATGGTTCAGTCTCAATACATTTGCTCATGAGAGCCATGTATCTAGCAAATCGATCAGAAGACTGTCTTTGTCTGCACTGTGAAGTAGGGGATCCTACATTCTGTGCAACATCTAGTCTCAATCTGTCAGCTTCCGTGGTGCACTTTCTGCCATTTCTGATGGATGATTCTGCTTGATTGGTTTCCTCCACTCCATCAACCTTCTCATGTGGTTGGTCCACATCTTGAGACTCGTCCTTGGGAACCAACAATTCCTCTTATGCATGCAAGTCTATCTCCCTCTCAAGAAACAACCGCATGGATTTACCCTCATCGAATTTTATATGCCATCGCATAACAGTCATATTACTGTTCAGAAAATACACACGATAATTATGGGTTGTTTCTATGTACCCCACAAATATCCTAACTTTAGAAGTTGGTTCGAGCTTCTTCTTGGCATCCTTGGTCACATGCACATAAACAGATGAGCCAAAATTTTTAAAATGAGAAACATCAGGTTTCTTACCAGTAAAAGATTCTCCAGGTGTACTCATGCCAAGTACTCTATGAGGACAATGGTTCTGCACATAAACCGTAGTATTTCATGCTTCTGCCCACAAATGCATTGGTAGTCCCTGATCATGCAACATTGCTCATGTTGCACCCACAATTGTTCTGTTCTTTCTCTCCGTGACCCCATTTTGTTGTGGGTTATGAGGTGCTATGAGTTCTCTTCAAATTCCTTCTCTACTGTAGAAGTATTTGAATTTGTTAGTGATGTATTCTCCACCATTATCACTCCTTAGAGCCTTCACTTTCTTCCATGACTCTTTCTCCCCCAATGGTTTAAACTCATAGAACTTTGAGAATGTTTGGTCCTTCTTCTGCATGAAGAATATTCAACATTTACAAGAAAAGTCATCAACAAAAATAACATAATACTTATGTTTTGTTGTTGAAGCAATTGAGAATGGTCCACACACGTCTGTGTGAATTCTCTCCAGGATCACCGAAGCACAGTTCTCCTTTTCATGAAAGGTGGACTTTACATACTTCCACAGGGTGCACCCCTTGCACTGATCTAACTGAGAAAGTGTTCCCCTTGGAAGTCCAGTAGATATTTGCTACATGATTTTCAAGGCTCCATGATGAAGATGGCCCAATCTCCTATGCCATAATTCGCATTCATCCCGACTCACCACTTTTCCTTCCTTGCCTATTATGGCATTGCAGCCATCTACCTCCAGCATGTAGAGATTCTTGCCTCGAATCCCTATCTTCTTGACTTGACCCGTTGCTTTATGTCGCAGGTAGGATTTTCCACTGCTAAAAACAACATCATAGCCTCTGTCCTCCAACATTGCAACTGAGACCAGGTTTTTCTTCAGACCTGGAACATGCATAACATTTTTCAATTGAAAAGGTTTACCTGACTCCCTCTAAAAGGTAATGGTACCAATACCAGTTGCATTGTATCTTCCATCATCGCCCATCTCTATATGCATTCTGAGATCTTTCTCCTCCAAGTCAATGAAAGACTCTTTATCTCCCGTCATGTGGAAGGAAGCGCCACTATCCAAATACCACACCAATCTCGATGCACTTGAATCCATGCATGCGATCAAAGAGAATTCAAGTTCAAATTGTGAGACAAGAGCCTCACTAGTTGCATCTCCAACAACTGTCTTATTCTTCCTCTTCTGTGGACAGTTAGTAGCGAGATGCCCATGTTCGTGATAATGAAAACACTTCACTTTGGACAAATCTATCTTCTTGAATTTAGACTCGGATTTTGGATGGAATTTCTTCTCTTTCCCTTTCCTTGCGTTGGTAGTCAAATCACAATCCTCTTCATCATCACTCTTTGATGAAGATCCATTTCTGGTGTTCCGCCTGAACTCCTCTTGCACTAGATCCAACCATAGTCGTTCCCAATCCGATAATTTTTCCCTTCCATTGACAGAGTCTTGAGAACTGTGCCAACTCTTGGGAAGTCCTAGGAGTGCCAAGCTCACCAAATCATCAGCAACGACTGTTATTCCCACACTTCCAAGCTCATCCCGAGTTTATCTATGAGTGCCAATTTCCTATGGTCGCTACTATTTTGGAACAGATCCGTCAAAACCTTCCACATTGCATGTCGTGTGGTTTTCCCATGGAGACTTGAGACAATGTGGTCCCAAACTCCCTCCAACAAAATTCTCCTCGCCTTTGCCACTTTCTTTTTCCATGCATCAAGATTTGCAGTGTCTTTCACATCCGGCTTAGGAACATATTTGTCAATGTAATCCTTCAAGCCATTGTCTTCGAGTACTGCTTCCATCCTGTCCTTCCAAGAAATGTAGTTCAAGCTTCCCTCGAGTGCATACTCCAACCTCAAACCATTGAAATACATTTCAATCTTGAATCAACTGTCGCACCAAGAAAATCCTGTAAATTCGAATGTTATCCAACCACAAAAACTCAATTGTTGCAACTTCTCTTTCCCTGGGAGGTTCGCACTGCACCTGAGAGCAGCCTGAGGGAAGTTCGCACCCTACCAGTGCCTAGCCTGCGAACTCTCTGAGAAAGTTTGCACCCTGCTAGTATATAGCCTGCGGACCTTCTGGAGAAGTTCGCACTATACTTCACTGTGGGGTGAGGGAAGTTCACACTTCTCCCTTAAGCAGCCTACAAGAATGTCAATGAAGTTCACACCCTGCTAGAGACGAGACCTGCCAGAATGAAATTATGTTCTCACCTCACTTCTGCAGCTCCGTGGCCTCCGTGGCTCTAATACCATGTAGAAATTTCATTACAAATTAAGTATTTCCTGTGATTCTCCTGATCTAACAATTTTACTCCACTGTTAAATACAAAATCGCTTCTACTATTATTCTTGCGGAAAATTATACCATGATCACAACCACAATCACAAAGTGAAATATCAAGAACACATAACACAGAAGTTTTTACCGGGAAAGCGTAAAGCTAAAAAACCCACTATCATATATTATGTATATCATGAATCATGAAACAATATCATACAAAACTCTAATCCAAGAGCTCTCAGTACAATACAATCGTCTCACATTGTCATACACAAATCAGAAAATACATGTGCCAATTCCTGTGTCCAGACCACTTGTCTCCTCTACACAATCCTTGCAATTCGAATTCTCACAATGATTCGAATTGCCTAGTTTGCACATACACATGCTCATAATCATATTCCTTTGCATGTGTGATCAAATCTGGTAATGTAAATGGTCCCTTTCACTGTTATCTCATTTGGGTCTCCTTTGGATCGACGCATGCATGTAGTTAACGTGAGGTGAATCTTGATTGCATGTGAGTTTACTTGATTGTGAATTAATGAATAGATAGTGCTTGAACTCTCACTAGTGCAAGTTTAGTTACAACATTCACTGAACTCTCACTAGTGCAAGTTTAGTTACAACTAGTACAATTGATCTTAACTCACTTAACTACACTTATAATTCTGTTACAAATCCAACTCACTCAGTTATGAATGAAATAATAGAAAAATATTTATTGTCCAATTTATTTAAGGGAAAAGTAAATTAGACACATGTTTCTTATTGACTTTTCAACAGATATGACTGTTTATGAAAACCATATCAAATGTTAAGCCAACGTTTTAATGCATCCGACCACTTCACAAATTAATTCAATCGATTAACTATAGAACCAATGAAGTCACGATACCCATAATACTACAAAGACTTTCATAGTGGATTTATCAATAAGCTCATAAGAATTGAGTTTTAATCACTATGGGTGCCTTCAAAGCGACATTTCTAAGGTAAAATATATGAAACCAAGTCCAAGTTTTATATTTAAATTCATGCTTACAGTGATGAATTTAAAACAAAACAAACGAAAATGAAAATAATAAAAAATTGATAGGATAAGCTTAATCCAATCATCGCCTTTAAACTCAGAAACATAAATATTTACAAATGGAAGGTGATGGAAGTTGCAGAAAGATATAATCTCTTTGTGAGAACTTTTGATTGTGATAAGAATCGATAATCATTGGTGGTTTCCAACAGTATCATAGAAACTCTTTTTGGGGTTTTTGTGGAAAATTGAAAGATCTAGAAATTGTCTTAAAGAAAGAAGTCTCAAACCCTAGCCATGGAAAATGAGTAAAATAATAATCCAAGAGATGAATTAGAGGAGAGATTTTCAAATCTAAAAGAATGAGTTTCTAACTCTCTCATAACATGATGATCCTCATGAAAAATATAGAGGGCAATTTTGTACTTTTTAGGGAGTTTGGTATATCCAACTTGGAATATGGATCAGATGAGAAATTTGGAAACAAAGAAGACCTAGGAAAAGAGATAGAAAAAAAGTTGGAGGGATAACTATAGGTTTAATGGTTAGGGTGGCCATAGTGTGTTGGTAGTGCCCCTATTTTTTTTAGATTGACCACCAATCATAACCCATTTACTAGAATTATTGGGGATTGGATGGGCGTGTATAGATACTAGAGAAGACACATGGGTAGCACTTGTAGACTATACAGGGTTCAAAACCATATGGGGATTTAGCATCGAGGGTGCAAGAGGATTTGAAGGATCCAAGTACCACATTGGGATCCCGAGATAAGATTAGGTATATTAGGTATATTGAAGGATCCAGGTACCACATTGGGTTCCCCAGCTAAGATTCTAGAGGGGGGAATTACAAGCCTCCAAAAATTCCTCATCCAACCCCAACTACAGAGCCCCCTACCATTATTATCCCTATATTGTAGTTCTAATTCTATCTGTGAATTGATTCAGGTGAAAAATTCCCTTGTCTTGGAGAGCTTCAATGACAGGTTGTGGGAGGAAATGTTCCATGTTACTGTCTGGCCATGGGTCCTGCCCAATTCTAACTTTAGTGCCTCTCGCCACTCTTCAGGCTAGTCCTTGAATGATAATAGGAAATGATTTTAATAAATCTTTCCAAATAATTGAGTTGGTTTGGATCTCCTTGTTTGGCCTTCTGATCCAATCCAACACAGAATCCGACCAAATATATTTTTGATGAACCAATTTTGTTCAAAGACTCTCAGTGGTAATCATTCTCCACCCTACCTTAGCTGCAAGTGATTTTGAAAACATGAGGATTTGTTTTAGACTCCATCCCCCCAGAAGTTTTGGGGTAGCTAGAGTTTCCCATTTTATCCAGGGCATCACAAAAATTTCCTTTTGACCAACCCAAAGGAATCTAAAACATAGTCTCCTGATTTTTTCCAAAATTCCTTTTGGGACCCAGGCAAGAGAGGCCCAATAGACCGGTATGGATTCCAAGAATATGTTTACTAAGACCAGTCTCCCAAGTCTAGAGAGCCATCTGAAACTCCTACATTCAATCTATTTTCCAGTTTGGCTAATAGCCATACATAATTAGATTTTCTGTAGTTGTTTGGTTTTAGGTGGAACAAAAGATATTTTATCCCTTCATCAAAAGGATTTACATTGAAAGGAAAAAGAACCTTGTATAATTCTACCTACTGATTTTGCATAAGGTGAAAATATATGGTGGATTTTTGGCCATTGATCTACATACTCGTGGCATGAATGAAAAGGTTTAGAATACTCTTTAGAGTCTCCATGTCTCTCCTTTGACCACTACAAAAAATTAGCACATCATCCAAAAATAGTATACGAGTGAGTCAGAGGGTTTGTTTGAAATGTATCCCCTGAAAATCCCCTCTGCATTTTTCTTCCAGTATAGCATGATTGAGCCCCTCTGCTATCATCAGAAAAAGAAGGGGGGACAATGAAAAACCTTTCCTAAGTCCTAACTCTTCTCTAAACAAATGATAAGCTATACCATTGATGAGAACTGAAAAAGACAATGACATAACACAACTCATAATCATGTTTATAAAGGGGAGAGTAAAGCCTAAATGAGTTAACAACATCCTCAAAAAAATCCAACTGACTTTTTCGTAGGCTTTTGAGAGATATATTTTGAGGATTGACCCTTTGGTATTCTTGGTTTCATGGTGTGTAAAGCCTCCTAGGCCACACCAATTGCCCCATGGATCTTCCTTCCTTCTAGAAAGATGAATTGTTCTTGTAAAATGGATTTTAAGAGAACCACTTTGAGCCTGTGACTGATAATTTTTTCTATCACCTTATAGGCACAGTTGCATAGTGAGATAAGTTTGAAGTCCTCCATTGAGATGGGATGGTCCTTCTTTGGGATGAGGGAAATGAAGGTGGAATTGAAAGGAATATGTATATACCCATTTTTCTTTGATTCCTCTATGACTTTGAGTAGATCCTTTCCTACTAGATAAAATAAACATACAAAAAAATCCATGGACCACCCATAAGGTCCTGGGATTTTTTCTTTTTGAAAATTGAGCACCACTTCTTTTAGTTCTTCTTCAAAGTCTTCCTCCATTAAATCCCTATTGTCTTCATCTTCCACAAAGTTGGGATAGTTAAGGGCGAGTTGAATGATGGAATCTATGGTTACCTATATTTTAGCAAAGAAAATAGTTTGGAAATGTTTAGATCCAAGTTGTTCTAGGTCCTTGAAAGAAGTGAGTTGTAGCCCTATTGGATCCTCTAGTCCCCAAATTTTGTTTGCCAATTTTCTTCCTTTTGCATAAGATTGGAAGAATTTTGTATTCGCGTCCCCACTGTGAAGCCAAAGGGCCCTGATTTTTATTCTCCACTCCTCTTCTCTTGCTTGAAGGAGATGTCTTCTCTTTTTTCTAGCATCAGTAGAGCCTATTTTTCTTCTAGAGATGAAAAGCCTCCTTTTTCATAATCAAAGATTGATTGTAGTTCAACCTCTGTGCTCATGAGTTCCTTGCATGTCAACTGATTTTTATTTCTTTCCCATTCGATTGTGGCTTGTTAAATAGTTTTTAGATTTTTTTGCAAACCGAAAAACTACCCTTTCATCTTAGTTTAGAGGGATCCACAACTCCTCTACTATTTTGATAAATTCCTCCTCCTTCAACCAAGCCAAATTAAAATTGAAAGGGCTTGTTTGTTTTCTTATGTTTCCTACAACCTACAAGAAAACGGGATAGTGATTTGATTCTCCACCTATACCCACCCATTTTCTAAGGAGGATAGGAGCCTCCACCAGGTGGGTGGAGATTAAGAAATTATCTAGCCTTTTAGCAATGTACTCGTCCCCTATCCTCTTATTTCTCTAATTTGGACATAGTTTGAAAGGGGAAATGTCTAGTAGGTCATATGCTTCCAATTTTCCTCTAAAAAAATTATGTTTGGGCATCATCCTGGGCTCGATGTCCCCAAGATTCTGTTGGGTCCATAGAAAAATTTAACTCCCCCCCGCCGCCCAGAATGAAATTTCTTTCCTTTGTGAAATATTTGTCTAGGAGGTTGTCCCAAAATATTTGGCAATCTTGGGAGGAGTCGTATACATTTAGAATTGTGAACACCATGCCAAGTTCCCCCACTCTGACTGCCATTCCAAGTATAGAGGGAAAACACCATGAATTTTCCAATTTTATGGACCTGATCCTCCCAACCCATGGACAAACCACCTGATCTCCCAGAAGCATCCAACCTATTGAAGCTCCAACCTATGAAAATATTTTCCAAGATAGGGACCACTAGGTGAGCATTCCCTAGTGTCTCTTGGAGAATGATGATGTCTCATTGAGTAGACTCCACCATCCTATGGAGGGTGTATTTATTTTAGGGGTTCTCCAAACCCCTATAGTTGAAGGAGAGTAATTCCATTTTGAAACCTCTTTGGGGGTTGGAAATGCTTTAAGGGCCCCTGTGATGGAAAGTTGATGTATTCTTTCCATGTCAATGGCTGCTAGAGATTGATATTTTGCTAGCAAATATTTTCTCCCTCTCCCTTTACTTAATACTGCGAGCATAGCGTTTAGACTCAGGCCATCCAATTTTTGTGGTAAGTCTCCAGGGGCTTGAATAAGTTTGTTTCTCAATTGGTAATGAACTATTTCCTCATTGAAAAAGCTTGAGGAGTTTTGTGTGTAGATGGGTAAAAAGGAAGAGGGATGGGCCAAGAAAGGGGCCAACAAGATTTGGGACAAAGGGGGTTCTAATGAAGAGGGGGAGTAAGAGTGATGATATTCCATGGAGAAAGGGATGTTATTCAAAGGTCCAAACATGTATTTTCCCAAAAAAGACAAGGACTAAAAGTATAAAATTAAAGTGGAAGAAAATGGCCTGGGAGGCATACCCATATGAGTTTCGATACCATGTCCCAGAAGGAACCTTGAATTCGAGTCTGTATTTTTAGTGGATTGATTGTAGCTTGATCCTAAACCTTAGGCGATCGAAACATCCCCATCCGGGTGCCTCTGATCCTCCCGACCACCTTGGATAAAAGCATCATGAGAAGCCAAAGTCAATCTTCCTTGTTTTGAGGGTCCTAAACAAGAGACATCCCCCTGGGTTTGGGGTCCTCTTTTTCTGAATCTATCACCAGGGGAGGAGATCCTTCTATGGCTCATTGGAAAATAACACTTTGAGGCTCAATGACCATGTTTGTGGCATCAATGGCACTTGAAGGGTATTCCTTCATAATCAAGCTTATGCATAAAGACTCTATTTCCCCAGGTCACTTCTAGGTTTTTGTAGATCCCTTTTCTAAGATTAAGAGAGACCAGGATCGTTTCCATCAACATCCTCCTAGTGGAGATAAAATACATGCCAGGGTTCAAATAAGTGCCAAGGTTATTCCCATTTTTTCCAAAACATTTCACCGTCTAACACTCTGGTGGCATCCCTAAACACCTTACGCAAACTAGAAATTCATCGATGCACTCACATCTAGCATCGAAGAAAGGCGATCATTTCTTCATAACTAGAGGTGTCAAATATATAAACCAAGGAGATCTCAGAACCTTGGCCATGTCCTCCGCATTCTAAAACTTTAACATGAACCAACCCTTGGAAATTATATGAACCAAGGGTAACTGGTTCAGAGTGTTCTCCCAATTATTTTGGACCCAATCCCTAAGCTGTGTGGTGCCCAAATGTCAACCATTTTCTTTACCCACCATGACCCTCTCGGCCAGATCCAAACCCTCTGGAAGCATGATGTCGTCACCCAGGGACAAGTTTGACACCGATCTGAAGTTTTTTTTTAGCTGCTTGATTTTTTCTAAAGCCTCCAAACGATTATTCCTAAAAGAACCCTCCTTACTCTGTTGATACTAAGAGGGGGGTGAATCGGTATCAAGTACAATTTAAAAAAAAAATCAACTTATACTTAAACCATTCAACTATATCAAATGAGCAATGAAAAATAGTATAATATTTACACCAATACAACACAATACACCATGCACAATATATGAGAGATAATAAAACTTTACATTAAATCATCACCATCAACCAACCATCACATAGAACCTGATAATGCTTCATGAGACTTCTTCAATTTATGAAATTCTTCAATTATTGGAACAATTTGATCCTGTAGATAATATTACTCAATGTATTCTCTAAAAATTCTCCAAGTTTTACTCCTTGAATCCTCCCCAAAAAGAAGTTATAGAGAGAATGGTAGACTTTGTTCAATTCTAGTTTATTCAGGAGATTGAACTTGTACAGAATGACCCACGCTCAATATTTAACCTTGGATTCTGAAACTCGTACAAAAGAAACTAAAGTGCATACTCTTTCCAATGTAATTTTCCCCACTTCATTTGGATTCTCTATGAATAAGTTATGACTATTTTACCCGGAACACATGTTTATTGACTAGCTTCAGGGCTAGTCAAAAACCCTATCTTCCACAGAGTGTATCTCCATAATTATAGCGAATCAAGAGTTGAAATTTTTACCATGGGTACCTTGGCATGTCTTCTCAATATCATAGTAATTTCACCATATGAATTGTTCTAGAAAAAAAATTATATAGAAAATGGTAAGATGACCTAAAAATAACATGCATTAGAACACATCACCAAAAGACCTCATCCTCCCTTGAAATCCGGCCTTCTTTACTTATGATTTTCTCTGAAATTCGACTTGTGTGTAAAATGAATGTATAATGATATGTATTTATACCATTTAAGTCACTTCGTTTTAACATTAGGGCCGACCTGGCACTTTGTTATTTTGTAATTATTTTCTTTAATTATGTTCAGAGCCTACATGTACTTCCTTCTTCAATTCACTTTGTCATCTTCAAAAATTCATTTCTCCTCAACCATGAGGATCCACGTGACCTGCCACATACCACCGGAAAAAACATGATGTATACTATCCATCCATGGGTGTTGTATTTTCATGTGCATTATCCTTCATGTCCAAATACCTTCATCAATCTTGTGGTCCAAAACCCATGACTAGGGTTGACATCAATGACAACAACCAATCTTCCAACAATATCCCCCTTTGTCATTGATGGAAACACTCA
>SNQJ01S0007695.1:1245-55368 GCA_010110895.2 Picea sitchensis
GGGGGTGAAGGAGGAGGTGAAGGAGGTATCCCAGATCCTCCTGCAGCAAGATTTTTGTTTGGATCTATAGGATTCACAGTGGGATCTATATCACCTAGTTGATCTCTGACTTCGGAGAAGTCTAAAGGTTGACTCCATGGGCGATGTGGTTGCCTAAGACTAGCAAAGGCTTTGTGTGATTTGATAAGAGATTGTCTGAAAATTTCTTGTATATCACTGCCTGTAGGATTAGGGGTTGTTGGCTCAACTGTGATCTGAGGATCTTCGGTTGAAGTAGTTGCTGTTTGAGGGGGAATATTATCTTGTGAACGAATTCTAGTCACTATGGGTGAGCGATTAGGTGGGGGAGGAGTCTTACGACCACCTCATGCCATTAATTAAGTTCAGGCCCTCCTTCTAGCGCCATTTGTTGACAGGCGAAATCGACCATCCGTCAACTAAGAGAGTGGAACCGGTCCGGGGTTGTCTAATAACCCAAGCCGTTTGGAATGAACCACCCTGACGAGTTTAACGGCTCCGTTGGCCGCTCTAAGGTCTCCTAAGAAAACCAAAGAGGAATGATCTGAGCTAAGAAATCTAACTAANAAACTAAATAAAACAAACTAAACTATAAAGGAAACTAAAAACTAATAAAACAAACTTAACTAACTGCACTAATCTAACTATGATTATAATAACTCAAATCAACTATCTAATTATCAAGTTAGTTACAATTTATTCACAAATATATATTACATACAATCTACAGATTTGAATAAAACCTGTGAAACTAATGTACTTGCTGTCCCAAGACAGCGAAGATAACTCTTTTTTGATTTTATAATTTATGAATAAGAAAGAAAACTAACTGAAATTAAACAATCTAATATAATTTACTGAAATTAAATGATCTAATATTAAGATTATATCTATATTAAATTACTTAATGAAAACAGTAAACTACACTAATTAACCTGGAAACGCTCCAAGTTTGTCCTGTGTATGATTGCTTCTAAGATGGTTGGAGGAAGAAATTCACACCATTTAGCCCTCAAGCTTCTCGCAAAGGATCAACTATGATGCTTCCTGAAGTACGTTACAGGACAAACAAGACATAAAAGAAATCATAACAGTCTTTTGATTATAAATTCCTGCAAAAGGGAAACCTATTATGCAACAAATTTATATATTACAATTCAATTCATGAAGAAGACAAAGCTATCATCCACAAATAGAATCTACAACTGTTATGTCTTTAAACTATTTGGAAGAGACAAGATATAGATAACAGAAATAAAATTAGATCACTTGAATTTGATTTAGATAGCAAAGTAATACTAAACCATAAACAATATGATATACAAAACATGGAACAAAGAGTTGATATATTGAAAAGCAAAAGCTATGACAAGACACCAGTTCTGCTCCAGTCTGAATCAAAATTACATATCCTTGTTCTCCCTCAACTGAGGATGATCGATTATTACAAAACCATAGGTTTATATAGGTTTCTCACAAGGTAAAACATCCTTGTGAATAAATTCAAATAAGTTTATACAATCTGGGAAAAATCCCTTAAACTAAGTAACTAAAAATGCAAATGAAATCCTTAAGATATCTTCCAACTACTCCTCATATCCATTACCAATTCGAATTTGCCTGTATTAGACACAAAGATCAAGTTAGAGGAGTATTTTATTAAGAGAATAATAAAAAAATGACTTCTATAGACTCGGCTACAGAATCTTTTGATTCTGTAGCTGGTCTGGAATAGTAAATAGGACCAGATATATAATCAAATCAAATCGAATCAAATGATCCTTTAATAATCAAACGGTTCAATAAAAATAATCCTTTAAATCAAACCAAATCAAACAAGATACAATCGGGACTGAGTAGAAGTGCTCTGTTTTCCGATCAACATAAGATTGAATCAAATCTTAACAAAACTGTTTCATGAATATAATCGATGATAAACCAAATCGTATGAGATACAATTATTAACGATTTGCATAGGATTCATATCGTTAAATTCACTGCCAATATAGAAATATTGTCATGATTTCATGCGTAACTATATCCATAAAATCCAGTCACGGGATTCATTCGCTGGGTTTCAAACATTTCACAGGTATAACCGAAAACAATGGTTATCATTCACCAATTTTAATCACAACAACAGATTGATATCTCTTAATTACAAACACGATGCGCAAATAACTTCCATTATAATCGGATGAAACCATATTGACTCAGAAATCTTTACACAGTCAATGGACAGAGACGCGATAAAATCGACATAATTCATGAACTGGGCAATAACCGACACCAATCAATGTAATTATAGAAGCGCTATCTGAACAGAATCCAATCCAAACAAATAATGAGAATCGAATTAGTTGCAAATCGTATATGTATAATCAGAACAACATCAGATTTGGTCGCAAGATGTTGAAAGAAAATTTAACCCATTTATCAATTACATTCAGATAAAACATAACCAATTCCAATCGTAGCATTGGCTGTATCACAAAATCAGCCTATTTTAAACAACTTCACTTATCATCAGGGCATTCAACTACAATTAAATTTGAACAATCATATCTACTCGACGATCCATCGAATCGAAAACAAATCCAACCGAATCTTAAATCATAACAAAATTATGTACAGCGGAGCATGCCTATGTAACAGAGCAAGTGAAATATGTACACAAAGTATAATATAAATGAATGGAGATTATACCATCACAGTTGCTGAAACTATGTCAATTTTGAATTGACAATAGCGGTAGCAGATTCAACATTTTTGAACAGGATTGACCCAACAGTTCGTTGCTTCTTATCGTTGGGTTGCACCTTTGCCTTCTGGCCAGTGAGCTTTGCCACTTGGATTTCCAAATCATGGATTCTGGACTGTAACGTAGGTACATTCAAGTAATATCTCTCTAACCACAGTCCACATTGATCACAAGGTGCATCAATATTTTGAACAGAAGGGGGTTTTGATGATTCCTCGAGGGTTTCATGGGATGGTTTAATACCAGGAAAATCAGGGTTATCCCGCAGACAGGGAGGTAAGTTTTTAACGAAATCGTAAGGAGGTTTGTTACACAAGCCCTCGGAGTAAGGATACTCCTCGGCGAGAAATCGTTCCACTTCAGAATCCGAGTCTTCGCTGACCGTGATAGGCTCTAATTTAACAGGGGGCTTGGGTTTATTCCTCGCCATGCGCGAGATCAGTCTTGCATTTTTCTTGCCTCGAGTATTAGTACCAATCTTAGGTTTTGGCTTTCTGGTCGTGGGTTTATCCACTTCATCTCGCTTAGTCACATCCATAGGTAAACTTGTAGGTGGGTCAGGTTCAGGTTTAGGTAGTAAAATATTATAAGGCACGGGGGTAGGCTTGGTCTCGATTACCACGGGCTTATCAACCTGTGGAGGGTCCAACTCTTCGAAATGATTAGGGATGAGGAAATCAGCCCAACAATCACCATGCAACCTTAACTCGTAAACCACTATCAACTTAATCAAACCTAAATGGAAAAGGCTGGTGTCAGCTTGGCTGCGCTTGTATCTTTTAGCCATTTTGAATAAGCTTCGATGCAAATAATGGGCCATACTGAGCTCAAAACCCATAAACACCATTAATAAACGCAGGTGAAACAGGAAGACGAAACCATACCTGCCTTCACACGTAACGAATTGCTTGATAATCATCAAGAGATCATACCATCGGGGTTTCAACATCTTCGCAGGCAAACCTCTGTCACATGAGTCCACTGTCCGAGACTGAAATAACAATGTCCACGGGACATCGTCAACCTTGCAGTTTTTAGACCATTTTTGTCCCGTAACAGGCAAGCTAGTTGCCGAGCTGAGGAATTGTTCAGTGATTTCAAGCTGGAAATCTCCAACTTTGGCTCGACAGCCATCAAACGACAATGCAAATTGTCGAGCCACAGTGATGTTGTAACCATCAAATTTCCTTATAAAAGCCAGCCACCCGAACTCTTTCAAGTCATTAAACGCACCATCAAACATCAACAGGGCCTGGCACCCGTTGGGCTCTGCCCTTACGACAGGAGCCATGGCATCGGTACATGGTAGGGTTTGAGCTAAACAAACAAAGCACAGGGTCAAAAACGATACGGTTTAACCAATTCAGCGCTCAAAGATGTATGAATTAACTACATGCGTGCAAAGGTGGTGGGATTACCACCGCCACGCATTGTATTAATGACCATGTATAGTGCTGTTACAATCACCATTACTTAAACCAATCGTATCGGCCAGCAAATAGGTGAATCATCATATCAACGTGCCATTCATCCAAATCAGAACCACCACCATAAGTGATAATCATGCGCCAAGTGTTAAATCCAAATCAACACTAAGTTCAGCATTAACCACGATCTATCGTGTCATTCAAACGTACCAAACCAATGTTTATTAAATCAAATCAATACACAGTTCGTTCCATGTGATATCAAACTCACAAAACAATGCATCGAGCAAAGGTTCAAACCATAAAATCGAAAATCCCAAAGATTGATCAATGCGCCGTGCAAAACTCAAACCATTTCAAACTTATGATATCAAACTTATAGTATTGCCAATGTGTTTTTGCATAATCAAAATGTAAAAACATTGCAACTAATGAACATATGAAAATGATAAGTTAAGAGTTCAAAACAACAAGAATCATGTCAAAATGAATTATGACTTTTATGTCATCAAACATGACTCATAACTTAATATTTTCAATACTTTATCAAAACCAAGTTGCGCAATTTACAGTGCATGGATATAGTTTGAATAAACTTTTGCAACGGTGTAATAAACCAATGGTCAAGTGTTTTTCAGTAAATCAATAAAAAATGACGACAGTCAAAGCAACGAAAGAGGTGTTTTCACACTTTCAGTTGCGAAAACTGTAGTGAAACTAAAATGCAATCGTCGTAAAAATGAAACAAATGTCTAGAAGCACAAAGAGACGATGACTTGTCGTTTAGAAGACAAGGGGTGTAGGCAGCTTTTAGGGCAAAATAAAAAAATGTAATTGGCTGCCAACACTACCCCATGAATTGTTCTTCCATTATTCTAGGATGTTCACAGACTTGCAACTTACACATTATGTTGATATTATTTTTTTAACATTCCATTATTATTCAAATCCCTCTGATCCAACTCCTACATGACCCAATTCTATTTCCAGTCATGTTTTATGAGTAACCTTGGACAATTAACACCAACTTCCTTCTTGAGGTTCTTGATTTATTCCCTCCTTAACTGATTATATCATCACTTGGATTTGCTTGTTGGTTATTACTTTCCCCTGTCTTGACCAATCTGATTTCAACCTGCCTTACACAATCCGCTTCTAACATGCCATATTGATGCCCTTCATACCATGCTTCAACTGTGCACTTTGATAACCACAAGAGAAGCATTACTCTATAATTGCATAGCTAATCCCTGGATATGATGCACTTCTTATCCATATATGCGTTAAGCCTCTTTCTTTATCTGATTACTATCATTCCGATAGTCCATTCCTTTTATAATAGATCTGACTCCAATGTATTTCTTAATTTGTATATTGGTTTCTTTGGGAGTGTTCACTAATTCATTCACTACATGATCTATTCCTTTGTCCAGATTCCATTGAATACTTGACTAACATGAGTGAACTTCCTGTAGTGACTTCTAAAGACTTTATGGCTGCACCAAGATTCATACCTTGACATTCTAGGATCTTGGCTTTTGATAATCTTATTAAATATTTTTGTCATAGCACTCTTTCCCTGAGTTCCTCTGCTTATTTTTAACTAAAAATCAACCTTCTCACCTGTTAATAACTAAAAAAATTTAACTCTGCAAAATGTGCAACCAACAAAACTTTGTCAGGCTAACTGACTCAACCATTCTCATGAAAATATATGAACCATTCTGGTTCAATAATATATCAGAACCATTCTTCTGATTTCCTGGAAAATTGAATTCCCAACTCCATTTTCTTGGTGGATATTTATATTCCACTTTCCAATACCTTTCCAACGCCTTCTCCCATGCTCAATTCCGAGTCTTGAGCAAAAAGTTATGGTTATTTAAAAATTGCCCATTAATTTTTCTGTTCATTTTTCAACTTGGCGCTACTCTGCGTTGTAATATGCATTTTTCCACCTACTCCTTTGGAATTTTCATAGGATCTCAATAGGGTTTCTTCATATACATCTTATGGACACTCTATCCAAGTTTCACCTCTTTCTGGGTTCTAGGATGCTAGTTACAGCCTGCTGAAATTCCATACCAAAATACCATATTGTAACTGATATGATACAGGTACCTTATTTGCCATATTAAACACTTTTAACATGCCCAAAAATTTACTTTAGCTCTTGGAATGTATTCTATGGTTCAATATATTTCCATTGACTGCTCCTGTGCCTCAATCTAATTCCAGAGAAGAAAGTTATGGCTTCTTGAAGTTAGATGGGTTTTAAAACTTACCCTCCATTGTTTGTGTTGTAACTTTTTCATAAAAGCTCTGTTTGACGAACGGTTTACACCATTAGAAAGCTCTCTCTGAGCTCTTTTATTTGAGCTACAAAGACAAAGTCTATGTTTGGTACACCTCTGCTAAAAACGCTCTTAAGGCCCTAAAAAACGCGCTGCAAAAAGATGACGTTCAAATGATATAAAATGTTGCAAAAAATCATTGGTTTTCTACTGTTATACATCCTCCAAACGACTCAACGCGCACAAATTTCAACCTATGCACCCGTATTTACCATGTGCAGAAACAACACAAGGTAAATCGTGCTTCACGCACTTTAATGCCACTATGTATCACTTCTTTGTCGCGCTAATCACTTGCGCGCACTACTTTTATGTCGCGTTCCAATATTCACTGCGCATAGTTTTGTATCGCGTGTTGATATTCCATGTGCATTATACTCTAGACGCTGCACCATGCCAGAGTTTAGTACGCCCCCATCGCGCACAAATACTCTGCGCGTATCATTAACTAAATTGTCGTGTGACAAGCTATAATCATATCGTGCATGCACCAACCAAACTCCTCTACGCTCTACAAATACTAGGCACACCACGCACGCCATTATATGTGTGTGCACACCACACGCATCATTTTATCCGTATGTGCACCACGCAACCACAGTTTTCCGCGCGGCACCAAAATTTAGTGTACGCAACCGCACACCAACACTTTTCTGCGCAGTGCCAAATTTTGGTGTGCACAACCACACACCAACACTTTTCCACACAGTGCCAAATTTTTACCACACGCACCAGCATGCCAACATTTTTCTGCGCGGTGCCCAAATTTAGCGCGCGTACCAGAACGCCAACATTTTTCCGCACGACACCCAATTTTTATATATCACTAGCTTTTAACACGCAACATGCATTTTTAGTGCGCCCACCTGCGCACATTCATTTTTATGTGCGTCACTTCCTCGTGAACTCCACTGTAGAAATTGGGGCTTTTTCCTAACTTTTTCCCCAATTCACCATAGACATTCAGCAACCACGAAATTCGTTCAATTTCACCCCGATAACACCAATTCAACCTCTGCAACAACAAATCGTTGTAGGTTGACATTTCTGGAACGAACTTTTTCCCAAACTCAATTCACGACTTGAGAATTTTAATTACTAAATTTGCTCCATCTGTCATGGCTTTACTGTAACTTCAAATTCGACCCATTCTAGATCCAAATTTGCTAGAACAGGTATTAAACTAGTAATATCTCACCACTTGGCTGAATTTCTCAATTTTCCTGTGAATTTAACAACAAAAATTGGGGTTTTTCCCAATTCTGCATCCTTGTTTCTAAAATTTATCATGGACGTTCCGCAACTCAAAATTTGGCCACTTCAAAATAAATCCTCCATGAAATTTTTCTTCAACTTAAATTGTTCGGCCAATCCAGGCTCAATGTTGAAAACTGAAGCTTTGATACTATATTGTAATGTCCCCGACCATCCATGTCAGGCCACACTACGCCAGAGAAATCTTACGTTATCTCTGTGGAACATACTGTAACATACCCAGTATCCAACTAAGCTATGCCACATAAATTTTTGAACTGCATGCAATAAAATATACACACATAGAACTCTTGCGGAAACATATATATATAACGTAAACAACTAAATACATCTCTAAATGCACATATTCACACTGAAATAACAATAAACATATACATACAGCATATACAAGAAATACCCATAAAAATAAACACAGTTATAACCGCACATATGATAACCCACAAAAATAAGCATGTAAATAACAGTGCAACATGTAAATTTATCTCACAATGGGCACTTATCTTGGTAAGAATGTCACCAACTGCATGCAGACCTTCCATGAACCTCCCAGCCTTAGACCACATTGTTCATCACTCTCAACAGTGAGTCACCCTCGAGCTAGGACTAAACTCCATCTAGGTAAAGGGATTCCTAACTAGGCTAAAGGCTCATAGACAACAAGAAATACTCCATGTTAGGTGCCAACTCAAACTAACAGCCTACAGTCCCTCATTCCCCACATGCCTGTCCCACCCAGGAAGTGTGCCCTTTCTCTGTTCAACAGTCCTTCGGCTTCCCCACTTCCTTTCTGGGCTTCAACAACAGGCTGGACAAGAAGTCTCAGAGCATTGTAGCTGCAGTTTAGCACCTTCAGGAAATCAATTCCCAACAATTCTCTCACCCAGAGAATTGCTCATGGGCCTGACAACCCACCTCTTCAATATCCCATGGGCCTGACAACCCGCTTCTTCAATATCCCACGGGCCTGATAACCCGCTTCTTCAGTCCAACTCCCAAGCTAACTAGCTACAAAAATAGGTATGTCTATGGATACAGGTTCAGATACAATGACAGGAAAGTATGGAGAATAGTTGACTACCTGAGTGAAATCTCATGGTATGGTTGAATGGATGCCTAGGTGTTTCAAATGATGGAAGAGATGATGGAAAGAATGATGAGAAATGCACTAAGTCCCAACAATATGTATGCATGTCCCCAACTTGACACTTGTCATGTTGGGAGCTACTTTGGCCCACTTGTCCCCAACTTTAGAACTTAGGATAAAATAANTACAATCACAATTACTTAAACCATTCGTATCGGCCAGCAAATAGGCGAATCATCATATCAACGTGCCATTCATCCAAATCAGAACCACCATCATAAGTGATAATTATGCGCCAAGTGTTAAATCCAAATCAACACTAAGTTCAACATTAACCATAATATATCGTGTCATTCAAACGTACCAAACCAATGTTGATTAAATCAAATCAATACACAGTTCGTTCCATGTGATATCAAACTCACAAAACAATGTATCGAGCAAGGGTTCAAACCATTAAATCGAAAATCCCAAAGGTTGATCAATGCGCCTTGCAAAACTCAAACCATTTCAAACTTATGATATCAAACTTATAGTATTGCCAATGTGTTTTTGCATAATCAAAATGTAAAAACATTGCAACTAATGAACATATGAAAATGATAAGTTAAGAGTTCAAAACAACAAGAATCATGTCATATATAAAACCAAAATGAATTATGACTTTTATGACTCATAACTTAATATTTTCAATACTCTATCAAAACCAAGTTGCGCAATTTAAAGTGCATGGATATAGTTTGAAGGAAATTTTGCAACGGTGTGATAAACCAATGGTCAAGTGTCTTTCAGTAAATCAATAAAAAATGACGACAGTTAGAGCAACGAAAGAGGTGTTTTCACACTTTCAGTTGTGAAAACTGTAGCGAAACTAGAATGCAATCGTCGTAAAAATGAAACAAATGTCTAGAAGCACAATGCGACGATGACTTGTCGTTTAGAAGACAAGGGGTGTAGGAAGCTTTTTAGGGCAAAATAAAAAAATGTAATTGGCTGCCAACAAGAAATTACTACACAAAGATACCAACTACATTTGGACATAGGAATAACATGGAGCCCTAGATACTATAAAAGAGAAACTAGTCATTGCATCGATTCTAGTTTTTCCCGACTGGTCTAAGCTCTTTCATGTTCATGTAGATGCATCATCCATTTCTATGGAAGTAGTTCTTGCGCTACCGAGTGAAGGAAAGATTGATCATCCAATGTAATTTTCTAGTCACAAACTATCTGATGTTGAGAATAATTATACCACAATCGAGCTTGAGGGCCTTGCCATGGTATATTCCTTACATATGTTTTTCCACTATTTGTTGGGAATACTCTCTAAATTTTTCACTGACCAACCCACACTTAAATATTTGGTCAACAAGATGGTGTTAGGGGGAATAATATGTATCTAGTTTCCACACTTTCAAAAGTTTAAGTTTGAAGTCGTTGTCAAGCTGGGAAAATATAATGTTGGTCCAGACCATCTATACTAGATTGTATATGGAGAAGCTAGTCGAAGTCTCGATGATGAACTTATTGATGAGAAACTCTTTTGCGTTGAAACAATTTTTGATCAATTAACCAAGATCGCTAAATTTATCACATCAAGACAATATCCAATGGGGTATACTCTATCCCAATGTCATCAACTGGTAAACTGATGTTGGTTATTACTCTCTCTTCCTACCGTTTGGCTCACCTAGATTCATACCTGAATAGGTTTCCAAAAAAACCATCTAAAACCATTGGCCCTCCTGGTAAACTAGAAGGAAATGCAACACACAGAATGTATTGTGCAGTCTCACTCGAGATAGTTCTATGGGTGGCTGCAAAACTCATATCCTTACAGCCTAAGACAGAGTGGGGATCTAGGCTTTTACTTCCTCTCCTTAGGCCTTGATCTTGTTGTTCTATCTATTATCCTTAAGATTCATCCATCTATTGATTTTATGCATGCAATCTATTGATCTAAAAGGTAACAGATCTAACATAACTATTCACTCATCCATTCATCATATAACTATTGACAGAAGGTAAATATGCAATAAACACAACACATAACACTGCTTTTATTGTGGTTTACCCACTCCGAGGCTACGTCCACAAAGTTCTGACTTCTTAGGCTCTTTTATTTAGATTTTTGAAATATATGGTGTTGTATGCACTACAATTCTAATTATACAATCACAAAACAGGTTCCACAACCTCTGTGAGGCAGACTAGATCAGACTAGGCTCTACAGCCTGTGATCTAACCCTCCAGATCTAGCTACTTGAATCTCCTATAGCTCAAGAACTTAAAAATATGAATCAGATCTTACAATCATTCTCCTAACCAAGAAAGACAATATCCTTCCACTTGCTATCCCCCCGACCTAGACCTCCTAGGTACTTATTTATACTAATTTTCAGCTTATCAGCCATTACAATCTCTTACAAAAACCTTAAACTTAACGTGGTTAGTTTTTCTTGCATGCGTGCCTTGCATGCTTTCCTCCTTTGCGTGCTTCTTTTCCTGCCATCTATTCTTCTCCAAAATTGGCCTTATCTTCAAAAAATAGACCTTTTTCTCCAAATTAGGCCTATTCCCAACAAGCCCCCAACACTGACATGTGGCTCATCCCAAGCCACTTAGTTAGTGCACGCTCCTTCTACAATTGTTTCCAAAATTTGGAACTTCTCTACTAATTCCCTTCCTCGTGTCTTGACCTGTGCGGCTTTTCCTGTCAGTGCCTCTACTGACTGCGCTGTGATCTCTTCCTGAATCAATGTTTCTCTCTCTATGTGTGCATGCACCATGCTCTTATTTTCCTCCTTCAACTGTGGGATCATCTGCACTGCTTACTCTTGTAGGGGTTCTAATTCCTCCTGTCTATCATGTTTTTGCATCTGCAGGGATTTTAAAACTGCCTACAGCTTTTTCAAGTCTTGATTACCTTTCGGGCTCTCTGTGATGCTCATTTTTTTTGTCTGTTCTTGAGCTCTTGTATGGCTGTGCTGAGCCTTTCCTCTTCTTGGTCCCACTATTGGACATGCTCATCCTCTTCCAGCGTTGTCCATAGTTTCATGACTCTGTCAAAAAATTCTTTTGTTGTGCTTACGTGCTTCTCCATTTCTGTTAATTGGAGTGCAAATTCTTGTTTCCTATTCTATCTGACCTTGGGAGGAGTTGTAGGAGTCAACTTTTCTTTTAATTCTTCAATCTCTTGCCTATAATGTTCAATGGTTTGGGAAATAAAATTGAGTTTCTCCTCTACGCTTATGTTCTCTTCCTGTGCGTTGTCAGGGATGTGATTGTACATTATTGTCACACCCTGTTCTATTGTGTTTGCATGCTCCTGTCCCTCCTTCGTTTCAAGCTTGACTTTATCGACCACCAATTCCAAGGCATCCTTGTCATTTCTCACCTCCTACAGTTATGCTACATCTATTCTAGCCTGTGATTGTACCTCTTGTGAGACACTGACTTGGAGCCTGTATAATGCGGCCTTGGTAGGTATTCTTGCTAATACCAGTTCTACCTCCAAAATATCCTTCAATGGTTTCTAGGTTTTGGATTTATCCATCTGCAACATGTTAGTTGTCATTATGAAATTAGAACTCGCCTGGGTGATACTTTGAACTGTGTCCTACTTAATCGACGCAGTCATTGTCTCTATTGTTGCTGCTTCAGGGAAATATTTTGTTCCCCTTTTAGGCCTATGCGCTGACCTGATCTGCTCAAGGACCTACTTTATCCTTGCCATCTCGTCTTGTATTCTTCCTCTCTGGTGTTGGGATTCTTCAAATTCTTCCACTTCATGGTCCTGCACTCTCTTTGCCACGAGGTATGTGTCATCCTCAGTGATAGTGTATTCTGGTAGTTGCTTATGTGATTTTTCCTTCTTGCGAGGCCCCCCTGTATGTATTATTGGCCACTTAGGTGGCCCTGTCTCTTGTGGGGTGGCTACCGAGAGGTTTTTTTTTTTCGCAGTGGCCCCTATTCCTTGTTCTTATTGTCTTTGGGCAATGTAATATTGTGTTTTCTGCACATGTTTCTTCGGTGCACTCCCCTTCTTATGTTTCACCATCTTTTGTCTAGGTTTCCCCAACTTCATTGACTGTTTGGGCACAAAAGTGCCACCTTCAGGTGTCTTGGTTGACATTGCGTCTACCTTCATACCCTTAGTCACATCTTGAGTCATGACTGGAATCCTCCATTCATCATTCCAATCCCTCATCTCCATTTCTACATCCTCTTCAATGACACATTATCTTAACTATATCCACTCCTTCCCTGGATCCCTGCACACTTGGATCCACATATTATTCCTTATCGCTCTGAAGTTGGCTATCTCCCTCTATTGTGTGACCACGTATGGAGTGATTCTCCAAGTATTCACAATTATCTCCAGTGTCTTGCTCAAGTACTGCAAAAAGGTACCTGTGTTACCACTTCTATGCTTGGGGTTCGAAGTTCTCCCTAATGATGTGTGTCGCATTGCATGAAAATGAGCTATCCGGTCACAAAAATGAGAGTACGAGGGCTCCCTCCACCCGATCAATGTGATTAAAATGAGTAACCACGAATAGTGGAACTCTATTCCCAACTCCTGTGCATCTTTTCAGTACCCAAGAAACAAGTTGAATAAATATGGGGCTTAGTTGAGCGTAGTTCCATTGGCGCACTATGTTGTAACTGTGACGACCCTAGCAGGAACTTCCTCTTTGTAGAATTTTCTGAGCATCTTACAGGCCATGAGTTTGGTGTCCATTATCGTTGTCACATCATTGATCCTCTTGATTATGATCTCGCGTGAGCCCCTCTCTGTGCCTTAAGTTTTATTCATCTCCTTGGCCAAGGATTTCTCTTTAGTTTTATCATCAAGGTACTACGTGAGAATATCGCCCATAGATGACAGATCTATGATTATTTTAATTAGTTCCACATCTATTGATACATTCTCCTCCAACCATAAGCATCCTCCATGGACAACCGCCATCAACTTCTTGACGTAGTTGTTTACCTCTTTCCCCTACCAAAATGGGGAATTTCTAGCAAATTCAGAATTCTTGTGTTGGCCAGGCCGGCTGCCCATGGTTTTGGTTGTAGCATTGGGTCACCAAAGGGGCCTGTGCCTATAATTTCAAGGTATACCTGTTGCACAAACTCTAGGAATTTTCTAGCATTGGCCACATTGTGGTATGAATATTTAAACTTCTCCTTGCACCCCAAAATTTTTGGCATAGTTTGAACTCCCTATGGAATGTGCAGTAGCATGATGGATGCATTGGGATTCTTTCATGGGGACCGCACCATGGGATGTTTTCCCTTTCCTCTTGGAAACTCACTTGAGGTCCCAGCCTCCATCTGTCTCTCTTTGGTATCAGGGTATGGCTGGTCAGTAATGTCTTCCACCAGACCCTCCTACTATTGCATAAACCCATCTTTGGGTGGTGGTCTTGGAACGATAGCCTCTGTTTGCACCGCGGTGGCCCCATTTTCTCGGTGGGCTCCTTCGGCCCTCATAGGTCTCTATGGGTTCCTTATGTCTTCGACTTGTCGTCCCTGTGCACTATCGTGTGAGTCAATATCCATGCCTTCCATGGTTGGTTCATGGGATTCTTCCATCCCTGGTGTGGGGATTTCTGGTTCTACATGTGGTGAGGGAATTGCGCCAACATTGATGAATTTCCCCCTTTATGTAGTTTCTGTCTCAACCTCACTGGTTTCGTAAGATGCCCTAACACTACTTCGGGTTTTTCTTGTTTTTTGGCTCAGCGCGCCCATGTTTGGTGGTTTCATTGTGGGAACTGGATGATTTCATCAGATGGTTGTCGACTGGTTCGCACTATGCAATTTCCATTCAAATATGCTCTGTGTGCTCTTCTAACGCTGTAGTTTGCAAATTCACAATAAGTTGTACATTGCCCACATTTCTCCTTTATATAGTGTGTGACATCAATGATGTGAAGCTTCTTGGAGAAGCTTCCCTGAGTGAAATTAATGCCATGAGTATGTTTCATTTAATTTCATAAATTCCCCCCGCTGACACCTTTTTTCCCTAACCATCATTTTTCACTTTTTCGGACCATTGGTACCTTTTCCACGGTACTAAACTTTTTGATTGCATGGCATATTTTTGTTGTAACGTATCCTTAGCGTGCAGTGTGTCTTCCATATGCTACATGTGGACATTTTTCTTTCCGTCGCACTGAGTCAACTTCCTTTGCACATTGTATTTCCAAGTATTTTTGTATTTGTTTTTTCTTCTTTTTCTTCTTTTTATTTGTTTTTCTCATTTTTCTATCTTAACTTCTATGATAGTACATTATTGATATGATTTCTTACTGCGTAGCAATGTTTAAGTGCTAGGAGGTCGATTGTCCTTATACAGTTTCAGTTGACTCTCATTGATCATTCATTTGATTTATGTGCCTCCCAAGTCTTTTAACTATACATATCCCCCATTTGTGACAATCTTCACTTCATATGGCCCTAGCCAATGTATTCTGAATTTACCCGAATGCTGAAAAAATTTACTGTCATAGAGAAAAACTAGGCCTCCTTCCTTGAAAATATTTCTTTTGATATGTCTGTCATGCCATGATTTATCTCTCGTTTTCTTTACTTATTGGTGAAATCCTTCCATAATCCTATCCTCTTCCATCTCCATTAGTTTATTTAATATTTTCTTTACCACGCCTCTTTCTATCATGTCGGTGATTGTTGTTACGCGCAGACTAGGTACCAGGAATTCTAGTGGAACCACTGCTTCTTTCCCATACACCAACTTGAATGATGTCTATAATGTCAACGTATTACATGTAGTCATGTAGTCCCATAATAATGATGGTATTTTCAAGTCCCAATCATCCTTGTTGACATTGTGTACCATTATCAGAGCATTCTCCAAGATCTTATTGAAGGCTTCTACTGTTCCATTTGCTTGAGGATGGTGTTGTGTACTCTTCTGATGATAGACTTAAAAATCCTCATTCATAAATTTTATATTACTGTTGATAAAGTGAGTACCTTGGTCACTCATCAAAGTCCTTGGACAACAAAATCTAGTGATCATTTTATCAAACAAGAAGTGTGTTGTTGTCTCTATGCTGCAATCTTTGACTGATGTTGCTTCTTCCCATATTGTTAAGTATTTTGTCGCGGTAATGATATGCCTTTCTCTTGATCTATTTGTTGGTGGATTAATTGGTCCTACAAATTTTATTGCCCATTTTTCAAATAATTGCAAATTTACTTGTGGTCTTAGGGACATCTCATCCCTTCTGTTAGGTTTACCAACCCTCTGACATACATCACATTTTTGGTAGTATTCCTTAGCATCTCTATGTATTGTTGGCCACCATACTTCTGCGTGCAATACCTTCTATGTGGTATCTTTTCCTGCATAATGTCCTCCAACTATTCTTTCATGAGCTTCTACCTAAATTCTAAGCCTTTCATGTTCTAGTACATATCTTTTCAAAATGTTTTCTACGCCCATTTTGTATAAGTGTTCTGCAATAAATTGATAGTATGAAACTCTGACTACCATATTTTCCTTCTTCCCAGTGTAGCACTCTTATGTCACAATCCTTGTACTCAAGTATTAAATAATACCAACAAAATATTCATCATCTACTTGGACTAAAAATAACTTCACATCAGGGGAGTTATCTTCCAAGTTGGTAGTTTCTTCTCCATTGATTACCCTTGACATGTGATCATGTCCTGTATTTAGCTTCCCTAGTTTAACTATCACTTCAAAATCAAATTCCTGAAATAACAATAGCCATCTACAGATCCTACCACCTAACACTGGCTTGTTGACTAGGTATTTGAGGGTTGAATGATCTTTTAATATATTAAAGTGTTTGCCCAGTAAGTAATGTCATAAATTATGAAGTGCATAGACCATAGCTAGGCCTTCTATTTTTGTAGTATTGTAGTTATTCTCTAATTCTAACATTTTTCTTCTTACAAATATTATAGGATGGTACAAATCCGCTACTCATGGCTACGTCAGAATTGCTCCAACTGTTATAGTTGATGCATCTACATGCACATGAAAAGTATTTTCCCAATATGGGAATACTAGTATAGGTGATGTGACCATCTTCTCTTTTAGGTTATCCAAACCTTGTTGACAGTCCTCATTCCACTAAAATTTAGTATCCTTCTTTAACAGTTTTTCCATTGGTGTAACAATCTTTGCATACCATTTTATAAATTTTTTGTAGTAGCCTGTATGTCCCAATGTTTCTCTGAACTGGCACACTAATTTTGGTGGTGGTAAATTGACAATAACTGCAATATTGGTAGGATCTACTAGCAAGCCTTGTTTGCACACTATAAGGCCCAATAATATTCCAAATGGTGTCCCAAAAATTCACTTCTTTATATTCAATGATATCTGACACTACCTGCATCTTTCCAACATTGGACTTAACACTTCTACATGGTCCTTTAATAGACTATACATAGTCCAATCATCCAAATACACTTCTAAAAATAGATGTATGAACTCCTTAAAATAATCTATGACTACCCTTGATAATATGGATGGTGCATTCCTCAACCCAAAATTCATAATTGTGTACTGATAGGATCCCCATTTTGTTGCAAAAGTGGTCTTGTACCTGTCTTCGCGGGCTATCTTAATCTTATAGTAACCTGAGAATCCATCTGTAAAGGAATATGCTTCCTCTCCTCCCACATTCTCTAATACTTCATCTATAAAAGATGTATGGAAAGGGTCATGTAGGCATGCATCATTCAATTTCCTTAGGTCTACACAAATCCTGATCCCCCCTTATTTCTTCTCTTGGACTACCATGAGGCTTATCCATTTAGATTCCTCCACTGGTTCTATGATACCATCATCCAACATTCTGTCAATTTATTCTTTCAGCTTCTACTTATATATTGGATTTAATCTATAAGGTATATGCCTAACAAATCTGGCCTCAGGTTTGAGAGGTATCTTCATCTCTCCCAGCTCACCTTCTATGCCTTTCATTTATGTAAAGGTCATTGGGAACATGTCACTATATTCACACAATAACTATGTTATCCTTTCTATTGTTTGTTCATCCTAGTAGTCTCCAATGTTGGCCATTTTAAGATTATTAGTTGTCCCAATGTTGACTTTATTCACCTTGATTGGCACATCAAATACTTATGACTCCTGGGATGGACCTTCCACATCTCTTTCACCGTCAACTTCTGTAATATGAATTTTGCGCGGGTCATCTTCATCGTGTGCTTCTTCCTTCACATGATAGCATGAAAATATTTCTTTCACTATTTGTTTGTTCTATTGTTGATACTCTATCATGAGTTCAACCTCTGGTTCATCAATAAATATCACCCCTCATATTTGTTTGAGTGTTGAATCCATGTTTGGGTTCTCATGTTCAAATGAAAAGGTTACTATAAAAATTTGTTGTAATGTTGTCCATTTTGTAGCTCCTCTGTGTAGTTCCTGGTATACATACCATTTTTCTGGAATTCCTTCTAAAGTATGGATGAAGTGATGGGGTCATTCCTCTGGTGGTTTCATCCTCCATTTTGTCTTGCATTTCTCCAAATGTTCTACTGGTGTCCCCTTTCCATCATATATCTGCATTTTATTGTTGCCATGTTCTGCATCGAATCCGGTGCACAATAACATCTTACATTGGTATCGTTCCTTAATTGTTTCTTTGTGCGCACCCCACCATATTGCAGGTGTATCCTTGAGTGTAATGTATAGGGATAAGATCCTCAGATTTTATAGTACTTAGTCTTCATATTTTATTAGGAATTCCTCTAAATCATTTATACCATGAAAACTGTGAGGTTCTCTTATCTTTGTACTGCGTGGTCTATTCTTACACACCTTCCTGTAGAAACTTCATTTAATATCTACTGCCAATTCTCCAAACTTCTATATGAGTTAGAAGCACATGATGTAATGCTTTCTAGTTGAGTACTCCATATTTCGTTGGGTTAACATAATCTTCTTCGTGCATGGTGGTTCTGTACAACTAGTTTATTTCTTCTAAATCTATAAAAGATGGTTCTACGAACCTTTCCCCTTTTGAAGGGTCTAATGGCGCAATGAATCTATATTCTCTTGATTCAAATGTCATCTTCCTTGTCTTCAAGTTGATTATGGACTAGTTATCAAAATGACCAATCCAAGCCAAGAAATGTTGAATAAGGTGTTGTACCATCTATTATTTCTATCACTTCAAAGTCTTCCTAATCCAGGTTGATATTGGTGGCCACCCACCTATTCCAACTGGCTCCTCGTGTTCATTTTTTGTTCAACACATTCTTATGCACTTCTTTGAAATTGTGAGTTCTACACTTCTGGGGTTGTCTTAAGCCCCAAACATCCTCCAGGTGGATATGGGTGGCCTCTCGCCTAATCCAACTGACTTATTTTGTATGTTTTCATGTCATCACATCTTGTTGTACTTCCAGGGTCATTTTGGGGCCCTAAACGTTGTTTTTTTGTCTCGCCACAATCAAATTGTAGATAGAGTCAACTTTTGAAGGCAGAATGTGTAGTTATCTGAAATACCTTTTCAAGGGGATATCACATGCCTAAAACAGAGGTCGTATGCAAAATTTATGACCCTTGGAAGTTGAGGTACCAAATTACACCAACTTACCCATAGGGCCCACATGACTTTTGGCATTTCACCTTCTAGAGTTAGGTTTTTGGATGTATAGGTTTTTGGCATTCATGAGTAAAATCAAAAAGGCCTCTGGAGCCTCATTGTAATCCATTCTGCTCAGATGGATGTGCGTAGTATCCACATCTCTTCTCAAATATATCTACCACCATTCGAGCAACTGTTTCAGTTCTCCAGTTTTACAGTTTCAACCTATTTCATTATTTAATATAAGATATTTTTCACTGGATATTTGTGATATTCTTCATATCTTTTTGTTTATTGTATTTAGTCTGTTAATCAGTTTGTTCCACTCCTAAATCCAGATTAGTGGTATTAGAGAGGTCTACTCTTCATTTATTTTTCTTTGTGCATGCCCCGGACAAGATATGGGTACAAGAAGTTGGGACTCGAGCCAATCGATCCATTACAAGATCGTCTGCACCGAGCCTGACAAAAACCCATGCAGGATGAAAAGAAATATGATGGAGCAGGAGATCCTATTAAAATGTTGCTCAAGGAATCCTTTGCACGAAAAATGAACGAAATGATGGACAAATTCATGCAGATCCTTCGACAACAGCCCACAAGAGAAACATCTTCATCAACCGGCCATGCAACCCCCTTCAAGGTACAAGTAAATTATGATATTCCATTATTTGAAGGACTGATAGATGCAAATGTTGTAGATAAATGGTTGAATATTCTTGAAGGATATTTTTCTGTCCACAATTTTTTCGATAGGGAAAATATCACTTTTGCACTCCTCAAGTCTGTTCCCCATGTTAAAGACCAGCGGGATACTTACTCTGAGCAAAGGGCCATGGAGAAATATACAATTTTTGTGGTGGCCGCTACATGGGATTCCCTCTGAGATTCCATTAAAGAATAGTACTACCCTATTGGAATCTACGAGGACCAATACACCAGATGGACCACCCTACGTCAAGAAAGGAAATAGAAAGTACCATATTTCACCAATATTTTCCATACCCTATGCACCAAATTGGGTATCAAAGAATCTAAGCATCATATGGTGCACAAATACCGTGACTTTTTTCATAGATACATTATGACAAAAATGGAGTTCCTAGACATCGCCTCATTGGGCATGACTTATAGATACACAGTCAAGATAGAACAAAAATTTAAGTAGAAATGACGAGAGTTTTGATATGCAAACCCCTCACAGCCAAAGAAGGGTAAAGGCAGACCCAAGTCAAGATGTCCTCCCTCAGAACAACCAGTCCAAGCTACAACAAAAGAAGGAAAATGATAAGAATAAGAAGGACATTGGAAAATGGTGTGAGTACCATAAAATTCCTTGGCACAACACCAAAGAACATCGCTCCAAGAAGTCCCTCGTGGTCAAGCTGAAGGCTTCCAAGTTAGAGGTTGATTCTGATTCTGAGTCAAATCCTAAAGAAGGGAAGCAAATTATTGATGTTGAACCCAGTGCCATTGTCTCTACCACTAAATTCTGGCAACGTGAACCAGAGTAACCAGAGGAAGGGGAACGCTTCTTTCACTCACAAATGTGGGTCAAGGGGGCTCTGATTCATTTCATTGTCGACAACGGTTGTCAGAAGAACCTGATTTCAACAGAGGCCATCAAGCAGCTAGACCTACCAATGACACAACACTCACAACCCTACACTATTGGTTGGCTTTTCCAAGGAAGAGATTGTGTTAGCCAACAATGTCATCTTCCCTATGACATCAAGCCTTTCAAAGATGAGGTATTGTTTGATATTTCTCCCCTTGAAGTTTGTTATGTTTTTTTAGGACAACCATATTTGTGGAAGCGTCATGTTGTGTATGATTCTATACCCCATAGTGTTATTATTACTTTGGGTAGACAATTGTACAGGATCCCAGAGGTACCACCACCTACTTACATTTCTTTAATCTCTGCTAAGGAATGTAGTAAGGTCATATCATAGACTGGAAAGTTCGTCTTCTTTTTGATCTGGTCTCACAGTAAGAAGAAGGTCATTGCCACATCCATGGCCTATACACAATGCCTCTCTTTGTAGAAAAATCAAGTGGAAGGGATCATGGAAGAATATAGAGACATCTTCACCTCATCTACAGGGGTACCAATACACTGTCAGGTCAAGAATCCAATTGATATGACCCCCGATGTGCATCTACCTAATGGACCATTCTATCGATGCTCACTGATGGAGAATGAGGAAATCAGGCATCAAATCCAAGAGCTTATTCAAAAGGGGAACATCAGAAAAAACTCCTCCCCTTGTGGAAGCTCGATTGTATTGGTGCAAAAGAAGGACAGGACTTGGAGACTCTGCATTGATTACAAATCCTTAAAACAAATCAAAGTCAAGAACCACTACCATGTTCCCAGGATTGATGACCTTGTTGACCAACTCAAGGGGGGAAATTTATTCAGCAAGATTGACCTAAAGTCTGGCTACCACCAGGTTCCCATTGAACCAACTGATGTATGGAAGACAACCTTCAAGTATAAAAAAGGTCTCTATGAGTGGCTAGTCATGCCCTTTGGATTAACAAATGAACCAACCACTTTCATGAGGTTGATGGATGATGTATTGAGACCCTTCATGTATATTTGGATGACATCCTCATCTTCAGCAGAATGTGGGAGGATCACATGCGACATATTCAATAGCTTTTGAGCACTCTACAACAACAAAAGCTTTATGCCAACATGGAAAAATGTTCTTTTGTCATGAATAGGGTCCAATACTTGGGCTACATTGTTGATGAGCATGAGGTAAATGTTGATCCAACTAAGATCCAAGTCATTCATGACTAGCCAGCCCCAACCACACTCATTGACTTCAGACATTTTTGGGACTAGCCAACTTCTATCGACGGTTCATGTTGGGATTCTCCCATATTGCATGGGCCCTCAGCCAAGTGACCAAGGGTAGTGGAAGGGCCAATTTCGTATGGGGGAAGGAGAAACAATGAGCATTCAATGATATAAAACATTGCTTGTGCTCATATCCAGTACTCTTCTTTCCCTATCTATAGCAACCATTCAAGATTGAGACCGATGCATCTGACTATGTTGTGGGTGTAGTTCTCACTCAACATAGGCATCCTGTGGCATACCATAGTGAGACACTCTCTAATACTACCCGAAAATACCCCACCTATGAAAAGGAAATGAATTCCATTGTACAAGCCTGTCGTCAATGGAAACATTACATTCTAGGGAGAGAGATGATCATACACATTGATCACAATCCTCTACAGTTAATATAGACACAAGGGAAATTGTAGAATGACCTCCATCAGAAGTGATCCACCTACATGAAACAGTTCCATATCAACATCAAGTATAAGGAAGGTATCTCCAATCATGTTGTTGACTGCCTCAGTCGACCTCCTGTGGCTGCACTCACCACTTTTCTCCATTCATGTGGAAATGAAGCATCTGAGTGGCCCCACCTTTATCAACAATATTTGGACTTTGCCACCACATATAAAATCTTGGGTATAGGTGAAACTGTCACCGATTTTCACATTCAAGACAGAATCTTATGACACTTGGACCATCACTATGTTCCTACAAACGAGCATGAAAAGATGATTTGGGAAGGCCACTACAGTCGGGTGGCAGGACATTTTGGCATGGGGAAAACTATGGTCAGTATTCAAAAACATTTTTATCGGCCAAAACTTCGACAGGACGTCAACAAATATATCGGATCTTGCACTTCTTGTGCCATTTCCAAGCCCACCATCAAGAAGCAAGGCTTATATACCCCTCTTCCTATTCCTAAGAAGCCTTGGGAATCCATCTCAATGGACTACATGTCTAGTTTTTTGTCCACCAAGAAAGGAAATGACTGCATGTTTGTGGTCGTTGATCGACTTTCGAAGATGCCCATCCTCATAGCCTATAAGAAGAATTTCACAGCGGCAGATATTGCCAATCTCTTCTTCAAACGAGTGTGGGTCCACTTTGGGATACCACAGACCATCATCTCCGACTGAGACAACATGTTCCTCAACACCTTTTGGTCAAGTCTCTGGTCTCTGTTGGAAAAAAAACTCACAATATCCACTTCTTTCCACCCCCAAATTGATGGCCAAATAGAAGTCGGCAATCGAATGATTATGCACATCCTGCGCATGTACAATTCTAAGAATCCACCTACATGGGACAAGAGTCTCCCATATGTCCAACAAAATTACAATAGGGCTCTCCATAGCTCCACCAGCCATAGCCCATTTTAGGTGGGTCTGTGGTTCTAACCCTTGGGACCCATTGATGTTGCACTTCCTCTTGTCAGTACACAAACAAAATATTCCCTTGATCAGTCTGCGATCGACAAATCCATCATATTCATTGAGTAGATTTAGCACATCTACCAATAGGTCTAGGAGATTTTGCAGAAATCCAATGCTAAGTAAAAGCGACGCCATGATCAACACAGGGTACCACACCAGTTTCAGGTTGGCGAAAAATTATGGTTACATTTACAAAAGGAGCATATCATTGAGCCCCATCATAATCTTTTCCCACTTCGTTATGGGACTTACACTATCACCAAGGTTGTGGCTAGAAATGATTTTGAGCTAAACACTCCACCCTTCCTTGGTCTGCATCAAGTATTCAATGTGGACCTCCTTCGGCCATAGTTTCCCCCATTATTGGACACCTCCGAGATCGCAGAACAACTGAAATCAACAGATCTCAACCCTGACTGCATGGAACAAACATCCATTGATCATATAGTGGACACACAGGTCAAGGGCACTTGCCAACAATGGATCTAGCTTTATCAAGTTGTCAAGGTAGGGAAACTCTTACACCGAGGAAAGTGGTGATCACCCAAGGAAAAATCCAACAGAAGTTTCCTCACTTGATGGGGGAACTCAACGTAATGGATACCATTGCTTCCTAAGGGGGAGGATTGATCTAGGTGGATATTGGTGGCCACCCACCTATTCCAACTGGCTCCTCGTGTCCATTTTTTGTTCAACACATTCTTCTGTATTGCTTCGTAATTATGAGTTATAAACTTTTGGGGTTGTCTGAAGCCCCACACATCCTCTAGGTGGATATGAGTGACCTTTGGCCTAATCCAACTAGCTTATTTTATATGTTTTCATGTCAACACATCTTGTTGTACTTCCAGGGCTGTTTTGGGGCACTAAACATTGTTTTTTTTGGCTCACCATTGTCAAACTGTAGGCGGAGTTAGAGTTTGTCGACATAATGTGTAGTTCTCTGAAAGACCTTTCCAACGAGATATCACGGGCCTAAAATAGAGTTCGTATGAAAAAGTTACGACCCTTGGAAGTTGAGATACCAAATTACACCAACTTACCCATAGGGCCCACATGAATTTTGGTATTTCACCTTCTAGGGTTAGATTTTTGGATGTCTAGGGTTTTAGCATTCATGACTAATATTAAAAAGGCCTCTGGAGCCTCATTGTAATCCATTCTTCTTATACTGATCCACATAGAAGCCACATCTCTTCTCAGAGATACCTACCACCATTCGAGCAAGTGTTTTAGTTCTGTGGCTTTACAATTTCATCCTATTTCATTATTTAATAGAAGATATTGTTCATTGGATATTTGTGTTATTATTCGCATCTCTGTGTTTATTGTATTATGTTTTTTAATCAGTTCATTCCGCTCCTAAATATAGATCACTGCCTTAGTGCACACTCCATCAAAATATATTGTTACACCTTTACGCCTTCTGATTGGCATAATTCCATGTTGGTTTGCTAACTTCAGTTGAACATGTTAATATCCTAATGGGGTATCTCCCATGTATTTCCATGTATTCTTGGGTAAAACGTTGACTTTAGATCCTAAGTCTAGTATAATGTATCCCATATTGAAATCCCCAATGTTAGCATTCAATATGAATTCCCTATTTTTCCTCCTTCTTGAATGGAGGTGATTGACTATCTTCTTCTCTAATTTCCCCTCTACCTCTGTGTTACATCTTTCTAATATATTTTTCAAAAATTTCACAGATGATGGATCATTTATTAGTTTAACACATGATTGTAGAAAAGTCTTTATGTTACTTACTTGTTTTACAGGTTTTGCTTCACTAGTGTTGTCCATTGAGGAGGGAATTTCATACATTGGTACATTCTAAGTATGATGCGCAATCGATGTAGATGCAACATCTCTCTTGAAGAACTCATGTCTTTCCTTCTTCCATATTTCTTTTTCTTTTCCCACATCGAACTACTTCTGTGGTTCAATACTCTTCTTCACCCATTGGTGTTGCATTGGGTCGTGTCTTGTTGCATCGACTCCTATTTTATCTCCTCCGTGTGTGAATATGTTGATGTTCCTCCCATCATCTCGGGCTTCTGTAGAAATACATTGTACATTTTGATTCTTCTTATTTCTCTTTTCTTGAATCCTCCCCAATAATGTTGGGCATTCCTCTGTATCATAGTCTATTGCACGACAATACATGCATGTCGTAGGTGGAAGTGGACATTCCCTTGCATAATTTCCTAGATGTTGGAAGTTATGGCACACTACTAGACCTCTGCCTCTTCCAAATCCTCCTCTACCTTGTCCTCCACCTTTGTATCCACCTCGATCTCCTCATGGTGCATTGTACTGAGGTACTTGATTATACTACACATGGTTATACTATGGTTGCGCATTGTTATACTGAGGTTGCACAATGTTGTACTTCTTCTGCGCATTATTATAAAGAGGTGATACCTGGTTGAACTATGGTGCAGTTTTCCCTGTCATCATTTCGTCCCACACCCTATACGTATCCAAATTTATTTAACTCATCAGGTCCATTGTCACACAATCTTAATCATCATGACCCACTGATTTGAAAAAAATGTAGTATGAATTCTTGGGTATTATCTGGTACTTTTGAATCATTGGACAATCATATGGATCATGGCCATGCATTTTACAGATATCACACCATGCTCCTCCTGTTGACAAGGGGTTTGGTAGCCCTATTTCCATGTATTGCACGAAAGTTGGACACTCATTCATGTGGTGTCCTTTTGTCCTGCATGTGGTACACCAAACATCTTCTCTCTTCTCTTTTCCCTTATTCTGGTTTAGTTGAAATGTGAGGTTCTTCAGATCCTCCTTCAACTGTTCTATTGTTGGATATGTCTTCTGATATTGGTTCTCTTCTAGTTGTAAGGCTACTTGCAGAGCCTCTGCCTGAGTTTGAAACTTCTTCCATCTCAAAGGATATTTTAGATGTGGTAGCGGTGAATTCACAAAGAGATGTCTATGTTGCATGTCAGTCATGACATACTTGAATTTACCCTTCCACTGTTTGATCAATATCCCAAACAGCGTCGCCTGGTTTCTACCTGATTTCAATAATCTCATTCATGTACTGATCTTCTGAGCTAGGCTTCTGAAATTCATTTATCAACACCTTCTTGACATCTGCAATTGTCCTTTTTGTTCCTCGTGGACTGCTTACAACTAAGTTCATATACCAATCTAGTGTGAGGTCTCTTAGTGTGATAGCTAGTTGTGCAAGTTTTGTATCCTCATTTGTGATCTACTTTGCTTCCCAAATCTTCTCACATATGAAAAATTTCTTTTCAGGATCTTCTGATGCCTCTCCCTTAAATTTTGGTAACCTAATTATGGGATCATGTCCTTCCATCTTGAACGGTGATGAACTACTACCTCCGTGCGGTATAGATACTTGACTACTATTTTCTAAACTGATTTCTCCAGTTGGTGCTCCTTGATTAGATGTGTTTCCTATTGTCTTCCTTCCCCTAAAATTAAGTTGTCTAAATGGTGGTGTTCTTATTGGTGTATTAGTAGCACATGGGGTTATGGGTTCCACACTGACACTAATATGGATAGGAGTTATGTCTTTTGTTCCTGCCCTTGGACCTCTTGTCTTCCTTTCGTATGTTGTGCGCAATATTTCCTCAATCTGCTCCACAACCCAGATATCCTCTACCTCTTCTTCATCACTTGTCAACCCCTCTGCATCTACTATGGCTCTCTTATTATTATTCATATTATATTGGTAGGGTACTCCACTGCGTTTCTTTCCAACTGTTTCCATGATCTGTTTGATTTGATATTCCTCCATCATGATTGGGTTCATGGCCTCCTCCTTCTTTCCTTTATCCATCTTTTCTTCCATTTCTCCACCTTTTGTCAGTGCTTCCCCCATGCACGTAGGGAAGTTTAGCTTTCTTCTTCCATAGTCATCTCACCATTATTATATAGTAAAATCTTGATTGAAGTATACAACGATCTGATATACCTACCTTTAGGTCCTTTTAGAAACTCTTTCTCTGCTACATTGTAAGACTTTGCGGTATCTACTGCAAATTCTGTGATAAACCCTGCAACAATAATGTCTAACCAGAAATCTACTGTGTGCATCAATTTATTGTTAACATGTTGTAACTCCACGATCTCCACAGGATTCCACCCAAGTTTTCTAATTCGATTTGTAGGGTGGTTGTATTTCAACCTCAATAGCCACTACCACAACACATGCAGGAAATCACAAAAAATACCTCATGCAAGTCATTAAACACATACTTGTCAAGATATTTATGTAGTGTTAACTTAGGGTTTTTGTTATTCTGTTGTGCAAATTCAAGCTCCTTTGTTTTCAGCCATGTTTCGATTTCTTCATTCATTGGGTTCCACGGTCCGAACATTCCTTTTTATACCTTCATTTTCTTTGTGATTCTTTCATGAATCCCACTCACTCAACCCCATGCATTTATAGCCGACAACGAAACCATTTGTTGGTTATTATTCTCTCTTCCTACTCTTTGACTGACCTAGGTTCAGATCTGAACAGGTTTACAACAAAACCCTCTAAAACCATCGTCCCTCCCAGTAAACTAGAAGGAAACACAACACACATAATGTATTGTGCAGTCTCACCCGAGATAGTTCTATGGGTGGTTGCAAAACTCATGTTCTTATAGCCTAGGACAGAGTGGGGATCTGGGATTGTACTTCTTCTCCTTAGGCCTTGATCTTGTTGTTCTCTCTATAATCCTTAAGATTCATTCATACGTTATTTTTATACATGCAATATACTGATCTAACATGTAACAAATCTAACAAAACTATTCATTCATCCATTCATTATCTAACTATTGACATAAGGTAAATATGCAATAAACACAACACATAACACCGTTTTTTCCATGGTTCACCCCCTCCTGGGCTACGTCCACAAAGATATGGCTTCTTAGACTCTTTTATTTATATTTCTGCAATATATGGTGCCACGTGCACTACAATTTCAATTATACAATCATAAAACAGGTTCCACAACCTCTGTGAGGCAAACTAGATTGCACCAAGCTCATCAGCCTGCAATCTAACCCTCTAGATCTAGCTACTTGAATCTCCTACAACTCAACAACTCACAAAGATGTATCATATCTTACAGTCGTTCTCCTAACCGAGCAAAACAGTATCCTCCCACTTGCTATCTCCCCGACCTAGACCTCCTAGGTACTTATTTGTACTAATTTTCATCTTATCAGTTGTTACAATCTCTTACAAAAACCCTAACCCTAACGTGGTTAGGTTTTCCTGCATGCTTTCCTCCTTTGTGTGTTCCTTTTCCTACCAATTGTTCTTATCCAAAATTGGCCTTATCTTCCAAAAATAGACCCTTTATCCAAATCAGGTCTGCGCCCAACACCTGCAACGTCGACTATTAATTAATTGTTGGACAATTGTATAAGCTAGGAGTGGATGGCATCTTGCGCAAGTGCGCCTTAGATCATGAATGGAACCCCATTTTGTATGAAGCTCATGAGGGCATTGAAGGGGACATGATGTAGGTAAAGCTACTATGTGAAAAGTTCTAAGCATAGGGATTTGGTGGCCATCACTCTTTGTCGACACCAAGGAATATTGCAAACGTTGTAACGTATGTCAATTCAACGAAAAACCTTGGTGTAGAGACGAGCTCCCTCTGTTTCTAGTTATATATCATGCAATGGTTCGAATTATTGATCTTCTTCTTTTTGACAATTTATGTAGAATAATTTCTCTTCACCACATTTATGCCCCTTATTGTACTTTCTATTACAATTGAAACATAGTCCCTTGTCTCTTGTTTCATGCATTTTACGAGGTGTCAACCTTTTAGGTTGAGTGAGGTTAGGAGAGGGAACATGATGCTTTCTATAGTTGTTAGTGGCCACTCTTCCAATAGCCATATTGCGACATTGGAAGTGTGCTCAAAAGATTTACATTCAAAGAAATGCACATCATGTTGAATGCTCTCCTTTAAAGTATCTATAAATAGATTTAACAAATTATCCTTTATAATGTATTTTACCCTCATAACTCTCATGTATCTCATGTATGTTAATCCAATAGTAACTCCTTCAATGTAAAATGGCCTTGAAACTTTGAATTTAGTATGTGAAACTATTGCAAAATGTGTAACTTCAAAATGTCACCTTTGAATTTATTATGGCAACAACTATTCCAAAATATCAAATGGCTTTGAAACTTCGAACTTATTATGAAAACAACTATTCCAAAATGTAGTATTTATCATAATAATTATAGGAAAAGATGCACCTTAAACAATTATGTTGCAAATCCATAGATTTACCAAATCAACCCATATTGAACAGGGGAATGGCTCCTTTAGTACAGGAGAGATTCACCCAAAACGTGTTCAGACAAAATCAACGCACATTGTGAATGCCAGCTATATAGTACCGGCGAGATTCACCATAACATTATTCAGACTAATTCACATCAAACAGAAAGATTTCAAAACCTGAACCTGACCACAAGAATAACAGGACAAAGACTACGAATAACAAACATCTTAATATAATCAATCTGCCTGTCCTCACTTTGTAAGGCCGACATAGTTTGCCCTAATTGCCAGCAGGTGGTGATGTAAATCTGGCTCTCCTAGAGGATAGAAATTCCATCTGCTTGGCCGGATCGGGCATGACTTCTTTCACTCCATCGGACTTACAGAATCGGTCCATCCATGCGCTCAGCAACGGCATCTTCCCCGGATCTATTAAAACGATATCGGTAGCCTTCTCGATGACTTTGATAAACACCGACATACCACCCAATGCGATGTCAACAAAACCGATCTCATCTCCTCCAAAATACTGTTTTCCCGAGAAGCAGAGGCTCGTTCGCAGAGCTTCCTCTATCAAAAGAAAGTTTGTAACCGAATCTTCTGCTGCCTTCCGTCGCTGCTCGCCCTGACCAGTGAAAACTCCTCGAATACATGGAAAGAGCTGAGGCCACACATAATAAGCATCAGTGTATTACTTACGGAATAGAAAAAACAGTAACTGAAACTTTTCAAAACACAAAGAACAGATAAGGAAACGGTCAATGAGATCTGGAGACAGGTGATTTAGATTACGACTGAACGAATTAAATTACCTTATCGTCTACAAAGGCAGACCAGAAGCGGGCAATGGCTCGGTCATATGGATCTTTGGGCATAAGATTGGGTGCCTTAGTGTCCCATGCCTCCTCGATGTACTGCACAATAATAATCGATTCACAAACTGGCTTTCCACTGTGAATAAGCACTGGAATCTTCTTGTGAACAGGGTTTGATTGCAGCAGCAGCTGGCTCTTATTTTGCATGTTCTCTTCGATGAACTCGTAATCGATACCTTTAAGAGCAAGTGCTATGCGAATAAGTAATGACTGAATTTCACCTTTTTCATTCTCTAGAACAATTGAATTCTTGAAATTGAAGAGGACTTAAAGCTACTTTATTTGTTATTCACATATTAGTTTGTTGTGTCCTAGATTGTCATTGTTGTTTGTGGAAACTTTCACGTGGAGGGATGTGATGTTAGGTTTAATAATCAGCAACAAATAAAATCAAAACTATATCAATAAAGGGAGTTAGGGAGTTTATAGTTAAGAAATCCCTTAGTGTAAATATGGTTCCTTTATGTAGCAATTAGGTATAAATCCCTTGGTGGAAATCCCTTAGTTTTTAGTAAAATTAGGTCCCTTTAAGTAACTTTAGGTGACCATAAAATATTTCAAAATTGTAAACCATTTAGTTCAACTATATCAACAACTATCCAACAATTTGTCCTTAAATCTACCAAGTGCTCCAACTATATTATAATATTTTCACAGTTCATATGTTATCTAATATAACATTATACAATCTATGATCAGATAAGAGTGCAACACTTAGTAAAACAAGATTTCTTATGTGCCAAGATTAAAAGGCATAACAAGTTGTTTTACAGTAAACAATGAATCTCGGTCAACCATCCTTATATTATAGTATAGCAGAGTAAACTATGGAAAATGTAATTGGAAAATATGGAATATATTGGATGTTCAATTCAAAACAAACATCCTAGAATAGCATTTCTAGATTCTGAAAGATAATGTAGAATATCACCTAAACTACTCCTTTAGCATCATTGTAGACATTACCTTTTGGAACCATTAATTTTGTGACAATTAAGACTCACTCAATTGCATCTTCTTCAAAATATATACACCACTAAAACTCACATTACTATTTGTAGAAATAGGATTCATTACCAGCATAAATTTTGTGACAATTAGAAATCCATAATTTGCATCTTCTTCAAAATATATCCCATTAAAAATCACATTACTATGTTTTGTGTAGTTTATGATTACATTTACATTTGAAATTATTGTCATGATTGCTCTCGATCAGCATGAATTTCCACCTTATATGATTATATTTTATCTATATTTCTAACTCCAACTAAGCCTCATAGATATTACATTTGCTCCACCTCATCTTAATTTATATTGGGAATACAAACTGACCTACCTCAAACCCATCGCATGTAACATGACAATAAAGGAATTAGTATAAAACTCAGTGACATTTTAAACAATGCTAATGGGAGTTTAAAGCAATGGCATATAATCCCTGTTCATGCAAGACCTTCACCTAAATTAATTAATTAAAACATGTTGATGTATTAGTGGTTGTGTGAGGTTATGAAGATTAATCTCTTTGTTTTGAGGATTCTAATGAATTACATTATATGCAGTCTTTGTGGATACAACCATAGGAAAAATTTAATTAATATTAAAGAAATGTTCTAATACATTTTTTAGTGGATCCAACCATAGGAACTTTTAATGAATCTCCTTGCTTGTTTTTTTTTTTTAAGATTGGTTTCCTTGGCGAACCCAAATTACGATTTCAATGGCTTCTATGTGTGGGTTTTGTGATTATTATGAAAATAATGTGGTTTTATATTCTGACCCTTATCCCTTTAGTCATCATTCAGATTGCACGGCGATTAGTAGAAGTAGAATCGAAGTCATCCATGATGTTTAAAGACCTATAGATTCAAATGCCCTACTTTTACATTGCATGGATGATGAGTGAAGGATAATGGTATCATGTTTTTCTGTCCCTTACTTATCTCTGTGTTTTATTGATTCATGGTTGAATGTTTTGTCTTTGTGCCTTCTTATGAACGAACACCTATGCGGCTTGATTGATTAAAAATATGATTTCTCTCTGCATTTTTAATTTAGCCAGACTTGAGTACATCCTCAACATTTTATTGATAAAATCGCATTGTGGATAGATATTGAGGAGAGATGTCAACACATGATTCTCCAAACATTCCTCATAAACTCTCTAGGTTCTCCCAGAAGGGAAGAATTGAGAACTCATTCTTATTTGAGACTCAGGAGTGACCAACAATCTAGAGTGGAGATATTTTAAGCAGTGCATGGAATAGATCCAGTACTTGAGCGATCAAGCAGAGTGTTATGGATGCAACCTTCTTAGATACATTGCACATTGATACTCCTACACTGAGAATGTAGGGAATACCTCAGCGGGGACAAAAGAATATTTGATTGTTTTCTTTGATTTTGTTTATTTTTGTTTGTATTTTTGTGTATTTAAATTTATGTGAAGTTAAATCTTGAAATTACTTTCAAATGTGTGTATAAACAATGAGTTTAGAGCAAGGGACGACAATGAAAGAAAGAGTGGTTATCACAAAGATTCAAAATGTCGGTCTTGAGTGGGTGAAGGTGGTTGAGAGTACGTTATCGAAACATAAAATTACATGCCTACATCACCTATCCTTGGATGTTGGTGATACAACTGCAGGAAGGATGCTGAAGTAATGATGCTTGAGTGATGCTCAGGTGTTAAAGGAGGTTGGAAAATGATTTGGTGAGTCTTGAACTCCTCGAGAGAGGAGGAAACAAATATTGCAAATTGTTTTCCATTCTGTTACAACCTTATGGCTTATATCAGAGGATGGGGCCAACCACTGGCAGTTTGTCGATCTAATGAGGCGGTGAAAGTCATTAAGGTGGCGGGCCCTGATAAATGGGAAGTAGTAAAATAGAGTTTCAAAAGAAGACTTCATTTCGATGTTCAATTTCCAAGAGGTCCATGGGAAGATGTTGAAGGTACGGCTTTAAGCACCCTGACATTGAGGGACATCTATATAACATATTTTTGAGAGTGGCATGGAAATTACAGGTGGAACTGATGAGTTTTCACACTATTTTGCAAGACATTTCTTTGCAGATTTTTTCTTGCACATGTACACTAATTATATTATTCTACCATCCAAATATTATGGGTGCATGAAATGTGAACATATATGATCACAAATAGGCATATCGAAATGCGACATTGTTGATGCCTTCACAACCTTTAATACCTCACCCAACATGGGCATTTGTTTCATATTCAGAGTTTCAAGGTACATCATAGGTTTTCAAAGAGGCCATGAATCTGATAGGAAAATTTGGAAGTGATTTTTATAGTGTTGATATTGGCATGGTATGTCCCGGTGACGAGAATCAATTCTGGGCCACATTTGTTTTCTCCAGCAGAATCACGGAGTTAGCTACCGTAAAGTAGAGAATGTTTTGGAGTATGCAAAAATTTTTCAGGATAGTTGGAAGAGTCATTTAGAATGATGAACTGAACAACAGATTGGTATGTTCTAGTTAGTAAATTTTGGACGCATTTAAGATAGTTTACTTCTAATTCTATATTTATATATCATTGTATCTATAGAAGTAATCGAGTTGTTATTTCCATTAATTTTAGTTTGGAGATATGTTAAATGAATATCCAGTAAGTAGGGGACTTGATTTCACAAGTTTAAATTTAGATGGTTGAATGGTATGTGTTTTCTCATAGTTGTTCAATTTCCACTCTTTTGAACAAGAGATCAACAACATTTATAATTTTATAAATGTAAGACACATTGAATACTAGATTTAGTTCTTATTTGTGTTGTTCTGAGATTCTTATTCCATCTCCTACTACTTGGCAGTTGTCTCAATTCTCATTGGAGTGGTTTGAAGAGGGTAGAATTGTGGTATTATTTAATGTGTTAAAATCATTTTAAATTTAATGTGTTATAATCATTTAAATTTAATTTTCAGTTACAAATTTGAAATGTGTTATATAGGCTAATATGGAAAAGAGAGTACATGAGAGAGTGTGCTTGGGAGGAGGTTGAGATTGGGGAGGAAGTGGAGGAAGAACCCAAATTTGGAAGGATATTGTCCATTCGGGGATGATTCATAAATGCTTATGTTTTTACTTTTATCATTTTTTTTGTTTTCTCAAATTTTTAGTTAGCCTTTCTTATTCAGCGCTTTGATCAATTATTTTGATATATATAGAACTCTTATATAAGTTTATCGTTGTCTTAAATTTTGTACATTCAAACTTATTTAAGGTTTGATCATGATGAATACCTAATTTTGAACTTAGACATTTGATTATTTGAGAACAAACACTATCCCCACATCCAGGAAAGCGAGAAAGTTTCTAATTTTCTTCAATTGAATTCCTTGCTTTTCTTGTCCAAGAATTGTGTAGTATGGACATTTGTATTTTCTACATACAATGAAGTGAATTCCTTCTTTCAGTGTTTTTCAAACTCTTAACTAAATTGGTTACTAATCACAAAACCAACATTCAATTAGATTTACAAATAAGCTATTACACATATTGTATATGTGAGCTGGCTCACGAGATAATTTCAAAGGGAATTTCATTATATCTAATATGAATACATCCCATTAAATGGTTTTTGAAGAATGACTTAATATACATAATGCTTGATTTGTGTTTTCTTCATGTATATGCAAGATTATATAAGAATATATTCCATTGCGGAAAAGAGAGTAAGTATTTTCCAAAGATGGTTTTTAAAAGATGATAAGGTTGTGAACTTTTTAGATAATGAGTAGTTTTGGAGAGAGAGAGAGAGAGAGGAAGAGAGAGAGAGAGTGGCTTAGTATGGAGATTTATGAGTCATTTAGTTTTGAAAAGGGCATCATGGAATTTGATTATGTGACCACTACAGTGAGAAAGAGAGAAGTATTTTACTGCTGGGGAGATTAGTATTTTATTGTTGTGTAAATATGATCAAATGACAACACCTGGGATGTAATTCTCATCCCAGGTGTTGTAATTTGATTATATGACCACTGCGGAAGAGGAGAGAAGTGTTTTACTGTTGAGGAGATAAGTATTTCATTGGAAGAATGGCTTAATATGAGATTTGTGAATTTTCTTCATACAGTTCTATATTTATTTTCAAATTATTATATATATAACTCTGAAATTTTCTTACCAAGAACACACAACTAACATCACAGGATGAGAATTTCACTGAAGGATTTGAGACCCTTATCCACAAGGATAAATTCACCTGAAGGATTTATCACCTTATCCACAAGGATAATTACACAGAAGGATTTAGGACTTTATCCACCGAGATAAGTATTTCATTGGAAGAATGACTTAATATGGAGATTTGTGAACTTTCTTCTTACACAAATATATTTATTTTCAGATTCTTATCTAACTAGCTTTCACAATGTTTTTTACCAAGAACAAATTTTTTCTTTTTATTTTTTTAAGATTTTTAGATGGGATTTACAAATTGTTTAAATCATGTATGTTTAATTGGAGAGTAACTATCTTAAAATCTGTTTAACTATAGTTGGGTATGTTATTATTTCTTATTGTTTATTTAATATTTGATTCTGATTATATATGCTATTATGTGTTTATTTGTTTTATTATTGTTTTCTAATTTTTTTTGTAAGTAAGTAATTATATATATAAGGAGCCTTCAAAGAACCGGACCATAAGTACAAAGCTAGTGTCATCAGGGTTGTAGTTATTGAGGCACTCCAAAAGGAGAAGCAGGTTAAAATTAGTAAGACCAATACTAACACCTGAGTTCTTATCAGTATTAAAAAACACAAAGCTGAGTTGACAAAGATGCTACTAGAGGAGAAAGCTAAAAGAATGAGCCAGAGTGAGGGAATTAGACAGATGGCATTATAATTCTGACACATACTCCTAATGATTGCTGACCATGGCTCCTCTTCAGCAGTGTCCCTCAGGTTGCCATTGCATCATCATCATCCACAGTGCGATGTCCTTGTTAGCATCTGTTTGTATCTCTGACGGAATGTCTTTCTTGACCCAGTAGCCATGGCAGCCTCCCTTGACCTCCTTCCCTACTTAGGCTCCCTCAAACCTTGGCGTCTCAGAAGCCAGAAATGTAAGCACACTTCTGGAGTAGCCATGACGCTGTGACCTCCCTACCGAGGCAGAGCTCCTCAACGACCTCTATGCTGCCCAGCTACCCAGAAATTCTCGTTGTCACTTGTGCGATGGAAACTGCACTGAATCCATGGGAGAGGATTCTTGGTAGGTGGAAAGAAGCTGGGGGAGGGTTGAGAGCCTCCCATCCATAAGATGTAATTGAAAGTGGAGTCCTCCACTCCTGATAGAGTTTGAATACCAAATTAAGTAAAGGATGGTGAAGTTTTTGCCACTTTGCAAATCTAGGCTTTGAGTTAAAGAAATGCGTCACCTTGTTATAGGCTGACCATGAAGAAGCATTCAGTAAGCTGACTGTGAGCCGATAAGCAGGGGAGAAAAGGAGTTCTTAGAGGTTGGGAAGAGCGGTGAGGTGGCACTTAGAGTGAGCTAGGCACCGGAGTCTAATGGAGCTAGGCATTCAAGGGAAGTGGGGACGGGGTGGTGGAGGGATTCAGGAATTGTTATCTCGGTGCTTGAGGCTGACGAGGAGAGAGTTGAAGAGTGAACTAGGAGGGAGAGGTGAAGCCTGAAAGTAGTCGAGGATGCAGAGAGAACCCCTTGGTCTACCATGAGCATGACATGTATGCTTGGTAAGTGGGAGTAGTTTCCAGTTCGTGAGGGAGGACTTGGAGTAATGGTCATAAGCACCATGACATTAATCAAAACCAAAGGCGGAGCCTTGAGATGCATTAATCTGAAACAAGCAGAGAAGACATTTCTTACGTGAAATAAATTCCGAGGCATTAAATGCCCCTCTGATCGGCAGTAAAATACCATTTATTACTTGGGAGAAGTGTTGTACGAGTTGGGCATGGCTCATTGCCTTCTTTGGCTCCTCCACGCCTCCTACAATGCGCTAGGTGGTGGCCTAGCACCCAACTCCAAGGTGTTATTATTGTGTTTTATTGTTACAAATGTCTAAATTATATTTGGTGGAAAATATGTTTATAATATATTTGTGGGAAAAAGAAGAGTATGTTGAGGATGAGACTTAACTCTTTTTGGTATGTATGCCAATTTGTTTTTAATCACAATTTTTGAATCATGTATTATTTCCATGTTTGGTGTAAATTTTCATTTTTCATTTTGTTTTTGCAGGGTTGAATTGCGGAGTTTTAGTGCAGTTATGAAGTGATCTATCTTAAAGTGGTGGCTTAGAGTCCAAAATTTTGGATTTAAATGTCTTAGTTTTTGTTATCATCTTAAATGGATGTGGAACTTATATATTTTACAATGTAGCTATTCGGACTTTGATTATATATATATATATATATATATATATATATATATATATATATATATATATATATTTCATAATATTTAAGAATTCAAAATATCAATTTATTGTGTCTCATATTTGATTTCTCAGTTGATGGATAAAGAGGTAAAAGTTAACTAAGTAATGATCTAATGTTTGTATATTCTTATTTTTGATGCATTAAATTAAGCATCAAGCTCTTAAATACTTTTCTTCTATGTATTAATGTAAATGTTTAATTTTATATTCAGGTAGTTGTTAAAAATATGATTCTATTGACATATCATCAAATAAGTTTGGCAAAGTAATTTTAGTGATTTTTTATATTAAAGATTTTTTTTTCTAGTTTAAGTGTCTTTAAGATGAATTTTAGACTTACCTTTCCAAGAAATGATGAGTCTGTACTTTTATTAAAAAAAAAAAAAAAAAAATTAAGTGAAATAATACAAGAATGTGTTTATTTATCTATTTAAGAATATCCAAAGTCAATAATACAAGAATGTGTTGTTTTTATATTTAAGAATATGCAAACTCGATAGATGGACAAGAAAAAAGTGATATGTCAAACATACAAGATTGTAACATATTGCATATTTATTTAAGAATATATGACAACTTAGATAACATGTTAAACCATGCAAACCTTATTTGAGAATATATTATGGTAGTAGAAAACACTTTAAACCATGCAAAGCCTACCTATTTGAAAACATATGGTAGTATAAAATACTTTAAACCATGTAAAGCCTGTCTTTGGTATGGTGCCTTAAAGGAATAGTGCATGTGATCTACCAATTTTTCTTTGGAAAACTAAGTATTTTTGGAATAAGGTAACAAATGTGGAATTCAAAGGATGAGTTATGCATTCAAGCATTGTGTTTAGACATGCCAAGGAACAACACATACATACTTGTACAACTCGGATACTTGTATGTATGAAAGGAAATGGTTTAGTACTATTCACATAAACCCACATTTTTTTGTAAGGGTCTTCACTTGACTTTGAACAAGGTTGTATTAATTTCCTTAGCATTGTTAGAGAATAGAGAGATCTAGTAGTACAATTTAATTCACTTGACTTTAGGCAAGGGTGTATTAATATCCTTTTAACTCTGTTAGAGAAGAGATCTATTAATTACAATTTCAATTCTAATGATTAGCACTTCTAAATAAGTTTACATGAAAATCAACTTAATTATTAAAATGAAGATTCTAAAATAATTTCAAATTTTAAATAAAAATCAACTTAATAATTAGAATGGAGATATTGGTATATGTATGATATTAGTAAAGTGTTATTACAACAAGTGGAAGAGATGTTTAAATTGTTTTAGTTGTTAGAATAAGTAATTTAAAATGAAAAAAAAAAATTGTCCTTAAAAGGAAGTGGAAGTAATCTCTCAAATCTAGGATAGAAGAGATGTTCAACTCTTCTTTGATTGAATTTTAATAGTAATAAAAAAAATCTAAAGATAGAAGAGATATCCAAATTAATTATAGGTAATGTTTATATAATAAAATCTTGAGATATAAGAGATGTTCAACTCTTTTTTGGTTTGTGTTATAATGATAAAATAAAATGCTCGAAATGATGTGACAATAAAATAAAACCTTAAAAGGAAAGAGATGATCAACTCTTCTTTAATTTTTATCATGTAGTCATTAAAAATGCTCCAAAGCTAGAAGAGATATTCACCTCAAAGTTCATATGCCACGTAATAAAATAAAATCTCAAAACGAAATAGAAAAGGTATTTTAACTTTTCTTTTAATTTTGAGAACAAAAGTAAAAATATTCAAAATAAAAAGATGTTAAATTCAGCTTTAATTTATATAATGCTGGTAAAATAAAATAAAAATGAATGAGTTAAAATTTGAAACAAGATATTATTACAATAGAAAATATAAAATATGTTTAATTTTTTTTAAATTAATGCAATATTATTAAATAAATGGAAAAATACTATTGAGAAAAAATAAATTCAATGGAAATGGTGTTTAACAATTTTTAGTTTAAAATAAAATGCTCACGTATACCAAAGGTATACAGCTCAATTTTGATTGGTATAATGCTCATAAAATAATTTTGATTGGTGTAATGGTTGAAAAACACTGATAAAATATGGTTGAACCATATTTTATGCGTGTTCCCTAGAATAAATCTGGAGTTTTTTTATAGATACCCTTTTTATAATATTCTATTTGGAAATATGGTTGAAAATAGTCAAATAAGTCATCAGAGTGCATGTACTTTCAATGAAAAATAAAAAATTATGGAATGTACATAAGCCACTTGTTTAAAAACATCGTAATGGTATTCCATCTTCAATTATTAGTTTCACTTAGTTATTTTAGACATTTTCAATTTTCTAACTTTTTTGTATTGAACTTCCTATTAGCACATGTACACATACCAAATGGCTATATTGAGAACTTGTGACATCTGATTGATAATCTTGAAAGTGAACATGAGTACTCGGTTGTTAGGTTTCTTGAAAAAAATATCATTTCAATACAATGGATCATCTTTCATATATAAATTGTTATCATCAAAATCTTCTAATAGCCTCATCTTTTTGTTATGTATATCACATCAAATAATATTTAACATTTTTCGGTGTTGTATATAGGTGAAACCACGGAAAAAACATCTTCTGAAAATAATTGGATATATTGGACAACAAATGGTCCGTGTTAGATTATCACACAAGTATATCTACAAGTTATTTGAAAATTTTAAGTTCATAAAATTACCAAGCTGCTAACAAGATCAGAAACTCTATTTCCATCATTTGACACTATAGTTTCATTTGATTCCTTCTCTGAGCTTGCAAGTGACAAATTCTCTTTTACATTAAGTTCAACATACCTCCAAGCTTTAACATATCCTGCATTTTTGTTTTCGCAGATATCTATGGATTATGTGTCCTCTATGCAAACTAAACAAAAACAAGTCTCATTTCTTCTATCAAATGAAAACACATTTTGAAAAACATTTTGTTTTAACTGAAAGTATTTTTGTGTCGGTGTGTACTCTGATCATATGAGATTGATCTATTTACATCTTGGATTGAACATACCAAAAACATAAAGGCAAGGGCATTAGCTTGAAATCTCTCAAGGAAATGATTGAAGTTTGAATATAGATTTGAACACGTTCAAATAAAATATCATGTATTACATGTGTAACATTTATATATAGACACACTGCCACCGGATCCTTGGAGGATTATATTCATGGCTTAGTACCATTTTTTCGCCATTCAACAACTTGTTCAACGAATTCAAACTGATCAGCATGAGGTTTCATCGATGCAGCCGGAAGTGCTCATTTTACATGCCCTTGCAGTAGTCCTTTCCTTTTCAAACCTTGATCTCAAAAATTCCAACAATGTGGAATGTTTAATTTTATGAAGGCGTCATAACCAATAGAATAGTAGAAGGTTGGGCCATTACACCCATCGACCATATCAATGTCAATCGAATCAATTTAGCGTTGTTTCTATGAATGCATTAAAATTTATCAAAACAATGTTGTACATAATATAAAATTAGTGTGCTTTCGATCATCATATATAAAAGTGATATTCTTTAATAACATGTGAATCATTGGTTCTTTCTATGTTATCAAGATTCCATTGAACATGTCTATATCGAGCGTGGAAAATATCATGACTTGATCATAATGATAATATTCACTCTATATTTCTTTTTTTGGAGTGAATGTGTAATTCTAAAATAAACTATAGAAAAAATTGTTCTTAGTGGAAACACTTCAAGGGATTGTTTGAATTGTAGATCTCCATCGAGATCTATGCAAATGCTTGGTGTGTTTATACATTTCTTCCTCAAACTTCTTGAAAAATTCTATCACGCTGATTTTATCCTCTAGCAAATCAATCCTTTTGGAAATAACATTTGAAGAATGTGGAAGTAAAATGATGTTGATATATTCATATCTCTTCCAATTGATTGTTATACTAAATGATTGATCATTTATATCAATATGATACTTTGAATGAAAACAAACTTAGATTTCCACAAGATCACATTTATTTCCTTACATTTTTTTTTAAATGGAAATAAAACATCGTCTTCTCTTTCACATAGAATTTTTAGATATAAAAACATAGAATGTGGAAGGAGGAGGTGAATTGGCCATAAAGTTTTACCAAAATCAAATTCCACCAAGATAATGGCAACAACAAGTGTCACAAATGGTGATGGGTATAACAAACCATGGTTTTATTTTCTAAAATGTATTGATGGAGAATTTTAACTTCTTTCGCTCTTCTTTGAACTTATTAAACAATTCTATTTGTTTCATTGGCAATATATTTTTGGATGTTCTTCATATTGTTTCTATTTATTCTTCTTCACAACACATCCCTTGTATGTGGTGAGAACACAAAATTCTTCAACCAACAATTTAAAATGATTCTTTAACATTTCTACAAGTCTATCTTTGTAGGGTTGTCTATAAATCATTGTCCAACAAACCAATTCATCATTTTCATATATTTCTGTCAGAAATTTTCTATGTTTGTGCAATGTTTTTCTTGGCGTTCTCATCGTTTTTTCATGTGTCTTGTCAAGCGATATTTTATATTGCTAGATGGAAAAACTGTTGTTTGTATCACTCTACAAACAACGACACGTCTTTTTCGATATTTTCCAAAATCTTTTAATACACTAACAAATATTGTTAAAGACATTCTATTTCATCTTTGCATCCTTTATTAAACTTTTGAATATGCAATAATGATGTAGCTTCTTTTAATTTCTTGACTTCAATTAGGCAGTAAAAGTTGAGCTTGTATTATTCTTGATTCATCTTTGAAAAAAGTATTATACATATTCTTAGTTGAATATCTTATATAATGCTTATCTATTTTCTTCCTAAATTTGTCAGTATAAACATTTTCCCTATTTCATCATCAATGTGATTCTCTGCATTTGAATTTAAAGTTTATATTAAAAACAAAAGCAGAACACAAATTCACTAAACTATATATCATTGAGTGTTCACATTGTATTATCTAAATTTATGTACATACACATAGGTAATTCATAATGCCTTCAATTCCGGTTTTCAAGCGTCTTAGCTTCAATTTTTGTTTCAACGTCTTTTGCTTCAATTTCGTTTTCAACGTCTTCATCGACGTTTTGAGACAAATCTATTTATGTTTTGAAAAACATCAAATTATATTACAATCAATTATATTATTTACAATATTTTAAATTTGAGTTATATACTTTAGATTCTACTTTATAGTCTGATCCCGATGTGTGTATCCATGTGCTCTATCATCATATGTTCATGCATACTTGGTTGAAGTTCTTGTTGAAATCTCTATTTGCATTAGCGTCGTTTCTTTCTTCAATATTCACTTCTGTATCCGCTCTAATGTAGCGGCGAACTTATTCTTAGAAGGACCTTGCTATAAAGTGATCCAGATTGTTATATTATTAAACATTTGATTTTGATTATGAGGCATCATGGTTTGATGACATGGTTTAACTGCATTGGCATAGACATGTGCTTATTATTTCCGGTTTTTCTGCGGTGAAATGGGGGATTTTGGACCTCGAGGATGCAAAGGCATCAGTGAACCCCTTGGACTCGGATGAGTCGAGTGTACCATTAGGGTTTGATTGTTTTATTGTGTTATTAATGCTGCATCTGATTAAAATGATATGATATGGATATGATTACGACATGATTTTTGATGATGCAAAGTGACGATGGTTTCTGCCCGGACTCACATGTGGAGTAAAGAGTCCATACGGCTACCGAGGAATGTTGAGGAGAGTGTGGACACTGTACTTCCTGACTACTGGCACTCCTGTCATGGCTTGAACAATAGGTTAACATTTACCTAGTTAGAGAGGACCCATGATCTTAGTGAGGCTGATTTCGGCGATCCTCCGATGATTCTAAGTGCTTAATAAAGAGGCCTTATTCGCCAAGTATAGTCTCCTGAAGTTCACACGGCCAGATGACTCGAGGTTTTTATATCTACCAAGAGTCGGTCAAAGAGGCTGAGTGGCACCTTAGAACCTTGGTGAATCTTAGAAAGATCCCGTTGCCACAAGAAAAATGGAAAAGTAGGGCACCCTTGGAGAGCATTAGTCGTCCTAAAGGAACACGTTAACATGAGAACAGGATGGTAGTGGCACCCATGGAGCACCTAGTGCATCACAAAGAAGCGGAGTTGGGTTGTTTTGATAAATGAATGAAACTAGGCGGACAGGATGAACAATGTGATAAAAAAATTTAAAAACATTTTTCCTAATAAATACAAGCCCATCCTGAAAAATTAAGGTCTGAGTCCTAAATCATGCTAGTGGTAAATTTTATCCTTTTATTAAAAAAAAATTGATATATAAACATCTATATATATATATATATATATATATATATAATTAAAAATAAAATAAAGAGTATGATCTTCACTAAATCTTGTAACACCGGAGGGAGTAAATTTAATTTATTCAAAAATGCATTTGAATAAAAAAAGAGGCGAGAATTAATTGTTTTGTATTTTTGATATTAATTAAATGAAAAAGGAATAAAGGGTTAATTCCACACACACTTGCTTTAGGTTGGTCCTAGTTGAAAAGGGAAAGAGGAGAAATCTAAAATATTGGAAACTAGGAAAATAGGTAAAACATAAAGGGGAACTTAAAGGAAAAAGCGGAAATTCAAACTTAGTAAAATATCTACCATTATGAGCTTTCTAATTTAAAATGAACTAACAATTTCATAATAGGAAAGTCATTAAAACCTATAAGAGATTTCCCTCACCCACCTAAAATTGTTCCTATAATCGCTCCTAGGTGTGTGAGTGAAATAAAGATAATTAATTAATTAGATAAGTGATTTATGGAGGAATGAAGGGATGGGTGACACTTGTCTGGGGAGGAATTTTTTAGGAATTAAATTTTAAAAACTTAATTAGCGAGATTTTAGGAAAATGAGATACAGGCTCCATATAATGAAGGAGGAGATGATGGAGGTTGGATCCTCTCACGTTTGCGTAAACATTATCTGCCGAGAAATATCCTATGGTAGTTTAACTTGTGGATTTAGGATACCTAGATCGATGAGGTGGTAGCTCAACCTTGAGGTAATTTGGGAGCTAGTCAAAATCTACGGATAGGTAGGTGTGGCCCTTTGCTCTGAGGAGAGGGCTAAGGGAAGAGAGTACCCTAGCATTGGTGGAGAGAATGCAGGTGAGATCTTGATGGTTGAGTGAAGGCGGGGAGTTGCAGACACGCTTCGGGGCGTCATTGAGGCTGTGATAGGAAATGATACACTTTCTTCGTTTGTATATGGTCAATTGTTTTTAAAACTTATGTTTGAATCTGCATTTTTACTTGGTAAGTGTTGATTGTCTAGATGGTTTTCTAAATTTTTTTCTTAGCACAGTTGGATGAATTGACTCCATGGCTCCATTTCTGCCGTCGGACTACCCTTGTTGTGTTGGTGTGACCTGTGGTTGTTTAGCCTTCCTAGCTCACTAGTCCTCACTGGCGGTCGGCCGGGGAGCATGATCTCGATTAGATGCATGTAAGCGTTAAAATACCTCACAGAGGCTCGATGCCATGCTTTCACGTGTTGGCACTCAAAGCATGGTATTTTTGATGAGCATTTACATCAAACTCTTCATTTGATTTATCATCTTCTTCACACTCTTGGCTAGTATCTTAATATTCATAGTGCTCATTAAGCTCCTATTTGATTACTTTGCCCATAAATCCTTTGTTTCTAATGCCTCCAGAACACTATGATACAAGATACAAATAAATGTCATTTATTTGTCTCTAGTCTATGCTATAGAGATTATAAAACATAAAATATATCATTGTTTTATTTCTATGTTTTATATCATATAAAAAAGAACAAAAGAAATATATATGTTCATATATGTAAGTTCCAGGTATGCACATCAAGTGCGTTCAATACAAAGTCAAAATGCATAGTCATATATAAGACCCCAAGCCAAATCCGAGTTCTCAAGCCTAATTTGAGTCAAACTATAGTTTAAAATCCAACGTTGAGTCAAGTCATAAACCATGAAATTCTATTCTATTTACCTCATCAATAGGTGTTTGAAAAATGTTACAGAGTATATCATATGGTGACAGAATGGTGTTTGCTAAGTTTACTTTCACATGTCAAAGCCCAACATAAGTGTCGAGCCCGATACCAACCATTTGGACATCTTTTTGGGCAGGTGTTGTTGTTGAGTTGTTCCACATGATAGATCAAGTGCCAAGACACGAAGGAGAATACATTTAAGACCATCACTTTGCCCCAGGGATTCAACTACGAGCTCTACAACAAAAACGATACCAATAGGATCCTCGGCCCCAAGACTTCCTGCATCTTATTCAAGGATAGCACCCACCGTTGCTTCAGTTACATGGTCTCCAAGAAGAAATATATCTTCACAATCGATGATGAATGCTTTGTTTCCAAGGATCCCTCTGACAGCGACATCAATGCTCTCCATTATCACATTATGAATTTTCTCTTCCCCTCAACCTCATTCTTTTTTCAATACGTTGTATGATCCATACAGAGAGGGCGCATATTTTTTTCGTGGGTATCCTTTTAGCCTTCGCCATGGAATACCCATTGTGGTTTCTTAGGGCCTCTGGATGAATATTCCTGACTACGACGCTCTCACTCAGCTTGTCAAGCCCATGAAACACAACACCAGGTATGTTGATACAGTTTTGACAATTCCAAAGGGCACCCCCTTCCCATGTGTGGGATGGATTTGATCTTCAACAGGGACTTGATTGGCCCTGCAATGTATTTTTGTTTGATAGGTGATGGCCAGCCTATTTATAGCTACAATGATATAATAGGAAGGTTGGTGTGTTAAAGGTCATCATGATCACTTGGGTTGGGAGTAAAAGGCGGGTTGCCATACAAGCAGCTTGCTTGTTTTCTTAGCACAATAGAGGGTGATCTAGATGTAGTTACCACAGTTGTAAAATATGGGCTAGATGTATTTGTTCATAATGTCAAGACAAGGAAACAGCTTCAACAAATAGTAAGATATCTGAGGGCAATTTATGACCAGAGCTTGCTTGTATTAAAGCATACCAAGGTGTTAAGAGGAAGGAATGGTTACCAAGTCTTCCATAATGTTGAGTCTTGGAGAATCTAATGAAAAGTTAAAACAAACAATGCATCTAAAGTGTCAAACTCATAGTCCAGATGGTGGATAAAATTTAAAGAAGATTTCTACATCCTCCAGCACACAGAGAAGCTGTCGAAGATCTTTTACTTAGATAAGAGTTCAACTCCTTTAATATAGGATCAGATATTTTATTTAAACTTGATTTTCATGATCTTTTGATTGGTTTAGAAATGAAACTGTGATGCTCATTAACCAACTGAAAATGACTTACTCGATGGATAAAGCTTAGATCCTATCTGATCAACCAGAAAGTTGTAACCGAATCGCAAAAATTTTGCTCGAATTCGAGATTTTTGAGTTGGAATGACACGAAAACTGTTGGAATGAGCAGATAATGAATTTTCAAGACAAATCTAAAGGTTTCTTTTTGAAAGATAAGGTTAAGAAAGGTCTTTCAAATATTTAATGATGACTTTTTCAAAGGCAACATTTCAGGATTTGAGCAACACATCATCAATCCGAATTTTTAACTTCAAAGGAACGGATCAAAAAGTTTTGGAAGGATGGAATCCACATCATCAGTTTTCAATAACATTTTGAGGACTAGAATGTAGGGATTGTCCTCATTCTAAGGGACTATTCCCATTGCTCTGTACATACAGTTTCTGTTTACTGTTTTTAGAAAGATAGAACTACAGTTTTGGAGGTGAAAGTTAATTTTGGTCTAAGGCAGAGCTTTCACTAGCACCTGGGGCAATTTACAACTTGATTAGCTAATTAGGCCCGGTAGCTTTCCTGCCGACTAACTAGCGAATCATAAGGTGGGATTAGCTGGTGAAAGCACAAAAAGTATTTTGAAAGCTAAGGATGGAGGCGGGTCGTTCTTCTGATTTAAAGAGGTTCCCGAGTATTAAAGGGTTAACAACTTGATTGAAAAATACTTTGCATCAGAGATTCATGGGAGTTTTTGAGAGACACATGCTAAACTGATCTCCTAAAGAATCGACTATGAACAACCGAAGAAATACAGCTGCCAAGACAGGTTCCTTTGCCATGTTTCATAACACCACAGATTCCAGTGGAAGAATCTGAGATGTCAAGAATTTTTGATTGAAGACAATTCAAATGCTAGTCTATTCATTAAGTCTTTGTTATCAAGTTTCTTAGTTAAATTTGAATTGTTATTTTTTTTGTTATCAAGTTTCTTAGTTAAATTTGAATTGTTATTTTTAGATACGGATCCAAGTTTTTAGGATCTTAAAAACTGATTGTAAAAGGTTATAAATGCCTATCTTTTCTAAGAGACAAGGGGAATCTAGGAGACATTTTTTGTCTATTATACTAGACTCTTTATTCATAATAGAATGACAGTCTTCTTTTGTTTTCAATGACATATTTTCTCATACTTCCATCATTCTGTACTTTATTTCAGTTTAGCTCAGCTTCTAAGAACTGTTATCTTCTTATTAATCTCATGAACTTGAACTAAAGGTTTTCTTGCTATCTTGCATGACCCTGCACATTGTGTATTTGGTTATCTAGACTAGTATTCTTCATATCCTATTCAAACTGTGTTGTCTGATCATTGAGTTCTAAAAGCATTGTCTTATTCGATGTATGAAGTGGTCATTTTCATTAGCTATTGAGTTATCCTATTGTTCCAAGCATACAAAATCTACCATATTCTTAAGTTACCAAGCATTCTTAGCCTACAACCCTAAGGAGTTTCTTGGAGTGATAACACTGTGCAAGGATGACGAGCGAAGGATGAACTTGTTTTCCGGCTACCCTTGATGATTGTCCCTGGCTGATTGTTGATTCCGCCATCTGACAACGACCTCTGCGTGTGGATTATCTTGTGTCCTGATTGGTTTTCTCTAAGCCTTGACCGATATAACCCCTGCAATCATTCCATGACCTTTCTCATTGGATCCTCGTGTTCTCTTGTTGTTGTCTGCGCTATATTGGGGTTATAGCATTGGATGCACGAATTGATTCCCTGCCTGCAAATTTTTGGGTATTCTGGCAATAAAAAAAAAAGAATTTATTTCATGTCTTCATTTCTGTATTGGTCTCCTGGAATGGAAAAATGTTTTTATTTCTTATTCCTGTCTGCATTATATTTGTATTCTGGCGATGAAAAAAAAAACAAATTTATTTCATGTCTGCATTTCTGTATTGGTCTCCTAGAAGGGAAAAACGTTTTTATTGCTTCTCCCTGTCTGCATTATATTTTTATTCTGGCAATGAAAAAAAAGAATTTATTTCATGTCTGCATTCCTGTATTGGTCTCCTATAATGGAAAAACGTTTTTATTGCTTATTCATGTCTGCATTGTATTGGTATTCTGGCAACGAAAAAATGATTTGATTCCTCTATCTTCATTTGTTCTCACTTGAGCTGATTTTACCCATATTGAAGACTGAGATATGCTTAACAACATCCTTCTACCAAAGTGTTTTTTAAATACCCACGTTTTTACTCTTAAAGATTGACATAGATTGTTGTTTAAAGGCCCACGATTTTTTCCTTTAAAATGGGAAGAGATTGCTGTTAAATTCCCACGTTTATGCTTTTAAAGGTTGACATAGACTATTGTTTAAATGCCCACAAAGTCACCTTCAAACTGATAATTGTTTTGCTATGAATGACTAGGGTTTTGAAATTTAAAACGGACTGTGTGATGCCGAAGTTCGCCCATGTTTTTAGCTTTTCAATTCATCCAATTTCTTGTTGTGAATTGACCACTTTTTCCTTTAAAAACTTGTTTGCGTTTTACTGTTGAAGGCCCACGAAATTGCCATTCAAACGCGCGTCTGAGGTTGTCGTAAATTCCCACGATTTTTGCTTTAAAACGTTGCCTGAGCTGGCCGCATTTACCCATGATTTTTTACTTTAAAACGTTGCCTGAGATGACTGCATTTACCCATGATTTTTGGCTTTAAAACGTTTGCCTGAGCTTGTTGTTTTTGCCCGTGAAATTTCTCTGATAGACTGACTGAGTTGTTGTTTTAATATGCCCACGAAATTTGCTTAAAAACGTTGACTATGTTGTTGTAGAATTCACCCACGATTTTAGCCATTTAATCCCGAGTTCACTTGCCGGAATGACCACGATTCGCATTCAAGTTGTGGCTGCATTTTCCCTTGAGTGTTGCATTGCATTTTGCTAATTTGGTTAAACCCATTCTGTTGTAGATGATTATCAATGATATTGGTTGATTCCTTTCTGTCGACAATAATGATTTACTGGTTCATTTCCTTCTGATGATAATGTTGATAATATTGGTTAATCCCATTCGGTAGTAGATTAAAATTTGTTTTTGGCCGAACTGAGTGAATTGGATAAATCCCTTTTTGTTTAATCCAAATCGGCAGAAACGTTAAGAAAAGGAGGGAGTTAAATCTTACCACTGATTAAACATTTATTTACGTTATCTCCTTGCTAAATTGTGACTCCACTTAAATTTAACTTGCTTCTTCAATTACTTGCCAACATGGATGGACTAATAAGCAATTTGAAAAAGGAATGAGCACTAATTATACAAATGATTAGTTGATAAGGAATGATTTTTAATTATTAAATTAGTGATGACAATCAATGTTTACTAAAATAGTAGTTCCGTTGAAAAGAATGATTTCTAAAGGTGAGTTTTGGTTTGATAATGGAATGGATTTAAATATTAAAGAGAAATTTGGGTTAAAAAGGATTGGTCATTAAGTTAAACCTTAGAGTTGTCCCACTCACCTTGTAATCAAATTTAAGCACCCATTACCTACTCTTAAGAATACTTTTCTTAGAAGTAATGGTTTAAACCTTCTCACTTGTTTTAGTATTTTCACTACTTACATATTTAATAGGAATTTCAAGGAAATAATGCCAAAGACTCCCTTGTTTATTGATAAGTCTCTTAGGAACTACCGTGAGAAAAGGCTAAGTTAATTTTAATGACTTAACAAGCATTGCATTTAATGATTCCACCTTGTTAAATTATGTTAGTCATTCACGAGAAATTATACTATGACTTGGAACCATTGTATGTATATTTGTTAAATCTTTAATTTACAGCGTTCTTAAGGTTAAATTAAATTAACATGTTGACTTAATCGCAATTTACAAATGATTTCAATGCTAACATAAAATTGTAATTGGCGACTAATTCAAATGTGACTTACTGTCAGATTGTAAATCTATGTTAAATTTAGACTGGTTAATTGATCTGTAATTAACGTCAATTTAAATCATAGATACTGACCATTTATCCTTGATTAATGGTTGGGTAGTTGACGAAGTCGTTTTTAGCTTGCGCTTCCCATTGAGCATGTTGATGTTTATTATTAATTAATGTTTGTACTTGGTTTGTAAACGTTCAATGTGATTGGTTTTTCTCACTGTAAGGGTTCTAGTTGCTTGTGTAATTGATTTTGGGTGCGTTGGGTTGTTTGGATGATTGTCCTTAGCTTAGTAGGCTTGGTCTGCTTGTGTCAGGTGGGATGTAGACACCTCCTTGTTCCTCAGAAGATTCGTCATCCTTGAGACCTTAAATGGTCAAAATCGATGGGAACTTGAGCTTGAGCATTGCTTATGTGTCCTGGAGGTCCTAACCATTGCAGGGTAGGACGTGCGGGTAGTCATTCTTATTCTTCATTGGTTGAATGTCGTACATTGCTTCCAGGTGCTTGATGTGATTTTATGTTAGGTCATTATGTTTGTTGTGGCACGAGTTGCATGCATTGTGTTCGTCATCGTGTTGCAATGTTGAGTATAATGTCATTACGACCTTCCTACACACACAAAAAAAAAATTGCACTTGTTATGTGAGGTTGTTGTTGTAACGACAAGGCTCATTACATATGGTATCAGAGCCGGTTCAACCCTGCGACTGTGGATCGCTAGGATTTCCACTGCAGTAAACCCATGAGTATTAACCCTTAAATTAAGTAAAAACCTTAACGTGTCCTTGTGAAGATCATATTTAGAGGGCACCCATGACACTCCACAACGTGCAATAGCTAGTACCATTAGCATCCTCCAAGATCTTGAGAGAGATGAGTTCTAGCATCCACGAGTGTCATGGATGGTGGTGTCATCGAATCATAGTTGTAGAGCAAGGCATGTGCTTCACGCTTTGCGTTTACGACCTCCAGCATGAAGGTCCACATGGTGGTCTTTCGACTGAAGGGGAGCACTCTTTTATGGCGGAAGACGCTCCTGCCCCTTTTGAACCTGGTTGTCGACAATGTGTCATGGGAACTATTCGAGGGACAGTTCCAGGAGAGGTATGTTTCTAAGGAATTCATTGAGCGTCGACTCAACGATTTCGACTCCTTGAGACGAGGTATCCATGTGGTGCCTGAGTACGAGACCTGTTTTGGAGCTGCTTTGATATGCTCCGCAACAAGTTACCCAGAAACTTAAGGTCAAGAAGTTCAAGTTTGGCCTTATTGTTAGAATTCATCTTCGAATTCAGGTACCAGGAGTACTTGACTAAAGAAAGGGTGTTGGATGTGTGGGGAGCCACACTTCCAGCGTGACTGCCCGATGGAGAGGAGTAGAGCGTCCGGATCAGCCGGAGCCACTACCGTGGGAGATATGGGCAAGGCCCATCGAATTCATACAAAGGTGCATAACCGCTAGGAAGAGCATCAGTCGACTGTGCTCGAGATGAAAGGTACTATCGTTGACCAGACCCTTAGTATTTTGATAGATCCCAATGCTACCGAGAGTTTCATTTCCGGTGCAGCGCTAAAAGGATTAAGGTAGAGGCAGTCGAACAGGATGAGTTTAGCTTCATAGAGATGGCCTCGAGAGCCAAACAAAAGGTTGGAGGAAAGGTTACAGGCTGTATCCTTAACTTGGGAGAGTTTGTCACAAGGGCCAACCTGTACGTCACGATCTTAGAATCTTATGATGTCGTAATTGGTATGGACTGGTTGGAATGGCATGAGTCAATACCCAACTATAAGACGAAATGATTGAGCTTGGTCGATGATGAGGAATAGAAACGTGTGATTGTAGGACAGAACCAGGAAGTTTCCCTGAGGTTCATCTCTTCCTTACAGCTACAGAAGAGCATGCGCAAGGGGAGCAAGCTTTATGCAATCCTTGCATTAAACAAGAAGGGATTAGTGGAAGGTTTAGAACACCTTCCAGTGGTGAGAGTTTGTGGACATATTTTCAGAGGAGTTACATGGGATGCCACCAGAGAGGGAATTGGAGTTTACTATAGACCTAAAACCGGAAACAAAACTGATAGCTAGAATGCCTTATCGGATGTCAACCCTGGAGTTACAGGAGTTGAGAATGCAACTGAAGGAGTTGTTGGACCTGGGATTGATACGTCCTAGTGTGTCACCGTGGGGTGCACCTATTATTTTCATACGAAGGAAGGATGGGTCGTGGAGGCTCTGCATTGACTACCATCAACTAAACAAGGCCACAATCAAGAATCAATATTCGTTGTCGAGGATTGATCATCTGTTCGATCAAATGAAGGGCGCGAAGGTGTTCTCAAAGATCGATTTGCGATCAGGGTATCAC
>SNQJ01S0007695.1:68180-79848 GCA_010110895.2 Picea sitchensis
CAATAAGTACCAAGAGATATGACAAATTATATAATGATCCAATCTGGATCAACTAACAACATAGATTGAGCATATGTAAGATTGTGTGATGAACAATACACATTGCGATTGTGGAGAGAGAATTTGTAAATTAGGAAAATGAAGAGAAGAAGTGATTTCATTGTGAATAGCAGGATGGTGGGGAGAGGAATTCATATAATGATGGTCAAGGTAGACCATGAACAGTAGATGCGAATGATGGAGAGGATATTGTGAAATTGTATAGAGCAATGCCAACAAGGTTAGATTGCATGGAAAAAACATAATAAATAGGCGTGGCAATTAAGTTCATTGAGGATAGCGAGGATGAAGGGGGACATATAGCCCTAATAGAACAATTAGAATAGGAGCGAGAATTAGAGGAAATGATGATAAGGGTAGTTATCAATATGGAAGGAAAGTTAGACTTGACAATCCTACATATTTAGAAAGTTTGAACCAAGAGTAGATGATTGATTGGATTGGAGAAAAGAACATGTAGTTAAAGTTTGATTAAAGTTAATACTGTGGGAGGGTTATATTTTCTTGCACAACACTAGATGCTCATATATCATTATGATGGAATGATGTACATTTGAATGGGTGGAAGCTAGGGAACGATAAAATAAGGAATCAAAACATAATGGTGACAAAACTAAAGGGTAAATTCATAACCATTGATTTTTCATTGAATTTCCTAAGAACATGTCAAAATTTGAGACAAAAGGAGTTGATAGTGAAAGACAACGCAAAGTAGTTCTAGTGATTGTCCATAAGATTAGGAAAAAATTGAGAATAGTAAAGAACTAATTCTCAAGGATGTGAATTGACTTATATTTTCAATTCAATATGAAATAAGTATGGTGATACTTCATTCAATGGTAGAAGCATATCCATTGGTATCAAAAGAAGAAGATAAATTGGAAAGAAAAAACCAAAGTTTGAAAGGAAGAGAACAGTGCAGTGGAACACAAGATAAAGATTCCATTGCAAAGGTCATAGAAAAAATTCCAAAGGAAGTTACACTGTCAATAGGGAATGAAGATATATTAGAAATAGGGGAGGAGGATTTAATGGAATATTTTTTAAATGTGGAACATATGAAAACATAGAATATGAATGCCCAAAAAATTAGAGCGAAGGAAGCAAAAATGTCCTAAGAGGCCATGTTGCACAAGAAATAAAGATTGTAATCGGAAAAGATGTGATTGAGGAACAATAAGAGAAAGAAGATATTTTGATGTTTAGAAGGGTGTGGTTGAAACCTCATACAAACCCTTTAAAAAAGGGAAGAACCATGGTAGCAAAAGATCATCATTGAGACCAAGTGTAAGTTTGGAGTTAATAATTGAAATTTTGTTTTTAACCAAATCTTTGCAATAGATGAATTTGAAATATACTCCTAACCCAATTACATATAGAGTGTCCTGGTTTCCAATGAGGCATAAAACTAATGTGTTAAGATAATGTATGGTTAATTTTTGTTGGCACCCAAAGATTTGGGTAAATATTGTGTGTGTGCACAATTGAAGTTATGTGCATGCTCAAGTCATTGCATAAGGGGTAATAGGAAGCATGCGCATCAGATCAAGTTTTTTTAATGCACACCAATTTGAATTTTTCCAATGTACCTCGGTCTGAGTTTTGTGATGCACATAATAAATAAAGAAGACAATGCATGCACACTGGAATCAATAAAAGAATCTTCAGGAAATCTTCCTGAATGATTATTACAGACAACACAAGGGATCATGGAGCATCAAGAAGATGAGTTGGAAAGGTAGTTGATATTTTTAGGATTCCAAAGAGGAAACGTGGAATGCATGCAGGTGATATAAGTGTATGAGACTAGAAATCAACTGAGATGGTGGAGAAAAAATGAAAGCGACTGTGCCCAAGAGCATAGAAGGATATAAAAGGAAGCAATGACAACAAAAATAGAGTTGGTTAACTCAATAGTCACTCATTGTTGATGTTTTTGCTCAATAATGTCTTGGAGCTCGCTCTGAGCATATAGTTTTGTAATGTATTTGGTTGTAAGTCTTAGTCTACTCTCTCTATAGATTCTGAAGGGATGAGAATGGCACGATGTAATGTAATAATGAGGAAATGCATAAAATAGATGGGATTTGTTCCTGTCAATGTATGAATTGCTTAATGTATGGTTGTGGTGATGGAGTGAAGATAATAAAGCTGCAATAATTTTGGTCTCATGATGTGTTACTAATGTGTTTGTTTACATTATACACTATTCAAGGTTAAACTAATATACAATGGATTCTATGAATATCAACCCGAAGGGATATGTGTGGGTTTAGTCCTTCATCCCTTGCACAAAACCATATGGTCTCTATGATCCTCATGGTGTCTCGGGTGAGACCTTCTTCAGTCTTTGGATGAGGATTGATATGTCGATGCTTTTGAGGTTTTTTTGGTCAAACTCTGGATGAACCCTAGGTCTTAAACCCCCTAACCTTAAGAAAGACGTGTGCAAGGTGAAACGACCCAAAAATGGTTTTGTTGTTGGGACCTGAAGATTTTTCATTGAGTGATGAAGGCAAAGCATGAGGTGGTATCCATCTTCAGAGGAAAATCAAGATTGGCTAACTACGAAAGAAGACAATTTTGCTTGGAAGAAAAATAAAGGTCTGAAGGTCAACACGAAGCGATGGAAAGATAGGTACCTCTACACTAATATGCATGAAATTTTATTAGTTGAATTTAAATGTCTATTGTATGAATGGATGAAAAGGAAGACTACCACTAATACTACTTTGAGGCCACTAGAGTCGATGGTGGGATCAAGACATAGTTGATAGGCTTGTTGAGTCTCCATTTTGACACCTCTATTACCCTATATTATCCTCTATCTCAGTTAATTTTACCTCTCACATGTGCATATGTTCTTTATTTCCTACACAAACCTACTTTGTGACCTTGTCCATGTGCATAGAGAGGTAACCTATGTTAAAACATGATTTTTTTTATTTTTTTTATTAAATTAGAATTAAATGATTGATTATTATGATCCTAATTAATTTGACTATTATTTAGCAGCTTCATGACAAGGCATCACGTCATCTGGTATTTTTGTTGGTCTAGCCCTACAACAACCAACTGATACGGTAATACCTCTGCGTTCATTCAGTACCAGCTCTGCATTGATCCAGTACCAGTCCACCCCTATTTTGGTAGCAGTCTGTGCCTATTCTGGTACCAATACTCTACGTTGATATGGTAATAGTCCACGCCTATTCCGATACCATTCTGTGCCTATTTCGATACCAATCTGCACCTCTTCCGGTACCAATACTCTGTGTTGATCCGGTACCAGTTCTGCGACTATTCTGATACTACTATTGAAATGATTAGGTACCCAGGTTTATGACTGTGCTAGTCCGGTACTAAAACCCTGTCTACAGAATTAGCATGTTGAACGAGTATGCTGGTGGTGATTTCAAGAAATCAGTTAAATGGAAGTATCCTTAGATAGTTTGAGGATCACGATAGACTTCATCACTCATGCACTTTGTGTCATGAGGATGAAGTCCATGCCTTGAGATATGATATGATTCTCCAATTGTAATATTTTGAAACTTTTTGATAACTATCCTCAGACCTTGGTTATAATGACTCACCTTCTTTAAAACGGATGTTATGTAGATGATCATGAGAGGGTAGTGAGTGGAGAATGATATGCATTGTTATGATGGGAAATGAAATATTGAAATTATGATTCACTCGATAAATTGAAGGAATACAAATGTTGTTTTGTGAAATTCATGGGAATGAGTAAAGTGTTTTAGTTTGCAATCTCTTTAGAGGTACCTTGTTGGTTCGCCAACAGCCCACCGCCCCAACCAAGGTAAACCTCCCTGTACATGTCTTTGTGTGTTGTGAGTGAATTGTGTAAGTGTGAAAACTTAATAGTTGAGTCTTGTAAATGATATTAAATTCATTTTAAGTATAGTATAGATTTATTTGATTTTGAATCAGTGTGAGTAAATGGTTAGACATTGAATAGAGTAGATAATTCCATTTTCATTTCTGCAGATTGATATTTAGTTAGCCAAAGTTGGATAGATATTTGGTAATATTATAATAAGCAATTGTTATTGTTTTGAATGTATCATTGTGTTTCTCTTAATAGGTATAGGAATCATAAGTCTTCATCTCTCACCTTCAAGCTCCATGTAATGAAGTCTTTCAATCATATTGACTGTCTCCTGTATTGAAGAAGATTTGATTGGCATTTATAGGGTTATGATTGGTTTCTTTCTAGGAGTAAATAAAGTGAATTGTTAATTGTTATTTCAATTGCTACAACAAGAAAGGTCTCAGTTCATCTCTTCATTTCATGAGCCTCTAATGAACAGACTTGCTATCTGAGCAAGAACCTTTTCAACAGAGTGTTTCCTTGAGAGTTTATTATGGGCTTTATCTTCTGGTTTGAAGTTGTGTGAAGAGTGTTGCCGTTGAAGTGTGCCCATATTTTCTTGTTAGTTGTTGTTAAGAGTAGTAGCTATAGATAACTAAGTCAAAGTCCATATTTCCATTTCATGAGCTTGTAAATGGACAAGTCATTATCCGAAAAGGATCTTTTGAATGCATGATTGTTAAGATTTTGTTTGCAAGTTTTTCTTTCTGAATTTTAATGTTATTTGAAAAGTGTGAAAACCGAGTATTTAGTTTGAAAGTATTTTCTTATGTAGGCTATACTCATCAGACTTAGTAAACCACATGTTGTCGACACATATAGTTTAAAAACTCTATTGATTACAATTCTCAGTCGATAATTTATGTTTGGTAGTAATTATGCATATAATTGCACCAACATGTTGGCGTTGTTGTCGGGGAGTTGTAAACGGTAATAGGTAGTATTTGAATCAGATTGTTTTAATGGTTTTGGATTGGTTTTATGGATGAACTAAGGGCAGAGAGAAGATGGTAAGACATGAGGGAAGAGCCCATGCATCCACTTTGGTGGGGTTGCTCCAAAGTTAGGTTGTTCTCTCTTCTTTTAATGCAAGTGTATTTTTCCTTCTTTTATGCAAAATTGTGTTTTCATGATGGGATAACTTGTGTGAACTGATAACTGGTGACAACAGGGTCCCAGTAAGGCAACGAGTTCAAGTTTGGTGTGTTTTATTTTTTCAAATAGTTTTAATATTCAAATCTTTGATTATAAATCATTTTGGGGGTGCTGCAAGAACCCTTGAGTACTAATTTGTGTTGCGAGAGAGCGATCATCAAACAACTAGAGTAATTCAAGGATGATCAAGAGCTTGAAGAATTTTCCTCCTCGAACTTTCTCGCATTCTAGCAGTAGCTAGGATATCCGCCTTTCAGGAAGAGCATATCTTGACATCAATTAAGAATTTAGTTGTCTCTCCACAGGAAGATTTAGAAGTCCCATCATATTCCTCTTGTCAATTTGTTGAGGAGAATAAAGAATCATGGATAGAATTCAATGGAGAGAAACCATTGGAGCTTGATATTGAGTTCTTAGCATGCCTCTCAAAATATCATGTATGTACTCCAAAGACCAATCATCTCGAAGAGGATAATCTGCATAGCATGGGAGAGGAAGACATTTAGTGTGACCTAAACAAAGAAGAGAAACAAGAATATAATGATCCTATCGAAATATGGTTTCAGTTAGTTATTATGCCACACCACTCTTTTATTTTTCATTATTTCTTGATCTCATCATCAAAGCCACTAGTCCTTCATACTCCCATATGCATTAAAATTTATCTTTCAAACCCAAGTATGAATATATTTCTAGCCCTGTTACACACATGGCTTCACTGGAAGTATTCCTATACTTGAAGGAAATTTTTTTTTGTTCAATTAGAGTAGGATAAGTAAATAAATAAATAAATGTTGCACAAAAGTGAAATGCAACCTATCTTTCATACTTTTCGTAAATAGGGAATGCCAAAATTTAACAAAGCAATTTGTTTAAGATATTTTGTTCCTATAGTAGATTTCTTTCTAAAAGTTGTGATAATTTTGTTTGGAATCTTATGAGAAGGTAATCTCTTCATCCTCTGAATGCACACATAGTATTGGAAGGGTTTCAAAAGCGAAGAAGGCATCCTTGTCAAAAGAAGATAACACTTAAGGTAGTGCCTCATGACCTATTTCTTCACATTATTCTTTTTCCTTAAGTTGTTAAAAATGATGTATTTGTGCTTTATCATTACCTATCTATTTTAAGACCACTATTTCACAAGGATGATCAATGAATTGATATTTTTAATAGCAGTTGAAACTGAATGTTAATTCCAAACTATTTTATTCATAGCTAATAATTCAACTTCTGACATTTTCCCTGAATTTTTTGTTTGTAAGCATGAATAAAAATCTAGTTTTAATTAGCTCTATTGGTTTGTTTTTAGCAGATGTTCACGACCCTTTGAGAAAAAAATTTTAGCGTCCCACATTGTTTGCATGAGACCATGGAAAACCTCAAACATGGGGGAGTGGCTGCTGAGACAATAATAGTTAGGTTTATTTTCTAATAAAATGGAAGTGGAAACATAATCAATGGTTAGTTTGGTTCCAAAAAGAGGAGGTTTCTGCATCTCAAAAAGAGGTTGCCCAACTACATTTTCCTTTATTTTTACAGATCTTGGAACCTAATCATTTTATGACACTTCCATTGTAATATCAACATTCCTACATCAATGTGTTGATTGTAGTTTTTCCAACATGATACTTCAACAGAACAAATTCATATGTTTCTTCCTACAGTAGCAGTAATTGCTAGCATCTTCTATAGCTTGATACTCAAAGTATTCCAGCCACAAGGAGAAGCCTAGAAATTCCAGTATATGCCACTAGGCACCTTATCCAATTCTCATTGAGTACTGGAATGAAATTTTTTGGTGATCCAGTACTGGATAACATTTATGTGCTATTCTGGTACTACAAATATTCTTTCTATGTTCATCTAGTACTCGATAACATATCTATGTTGTTATGATACTACAACAAATTCACCCTTGTGTTCATCTGGTACTAAAGGAGAATTTATGTGTTGGTACGGTACTACAACAACTCTTTGCAACGGTCCAACACTAAGTAGTGGTCCGGTACTAAGGTGTGATATGGTACTGGTAATGAGGTGTTGGTAGTCCTTATCCTATACTCAAAATATTTACTGCTCGATATAAATGCTTCAAGTAATAGGAGGTATAAACTCAACATTTTTTTCATTTTATTAAGGAATTAGACTAATTATGTATTAAAAATGTGGTTACTCTGATACATCCTCCTATCCTCAATTATTTCACACTCCCTACCATGAACTTCTGCAAGCTCTCATATACATCTTCCTCTTGCATTGCTACACTCACCCCTAAATGAATAATCCTTGCTATCCTTTAAGAATATATTTTCACATTTAGCTCTATATGATAATGAGTGCACCTGTCTTATTACCTCATCATTTTGAAAAAGTGGTTGTGAATTGAAATATCCATTGAAAAGTGGTGACACCATTATGTCTAATACTAACCTAGTTTATTCCACAAGTTCTTATCCAAGTTTATCTTTACAAGTTTCTCTTGGGAGGTATTGATGAAAACCTCATGTGGTGGACTACCTTTGCAAAACCTCAATGAACTTTCATGAGAACCCTAATAGAATTAACAAGAGGGACCTCTTAGTCATTATCCGAGATGTTCCATTATACATTGAATACTGAGATTTAAGTCTAATGTGGATGATGTCACCCTTGGGATAATTGCAAGCATTTAATTATGTTCCCAATAACTCCAATATACTCTCGTACCTCCTGCCTTCCTTATACTCTAAAACTGTCAATGAATAGTATACATCATTCTAAATATTTTGAGTAATATAATAAAAAATAAGTATCAGGAAGTACAAGTAAACCAGCCGAGGTACTGAACATGCCTATTGGTAGTGGGGCCATGCTTGTATGGTACTAAGGTAAACCCGTCGAGGTACTAAACATGCATGTTGGCAACGAGGCTATGCCGTGAAAAGGGAGTTTAAAAACATAAAGTGGCACACCTAAAACTAAACAAAAACCCTTGGGTCTCATTATGAAGCAATCATTATCAAATCAAGGCTAAGAGATGGCCTTTATATCTCTTGGATGATGTTCCTAAGAACCTTCAACTATCCACTTTAAGGTTCTATCTTTAAAATAAATAGGTTTGCATGAAAGTGGGACCCTCAGTATATGTAATTCACCTTACTTAAGAAAGAAGAACTTCATCTCTAAAAACTCGGATAAGAAACGAGTTAATCGTCTTGGGATGTATTCTTTGTGTGTTCCTCTCTTCAAATGAGATCTAAACTGTGCTTATATCACTTTTATTTCAAAGGTAATCTAGTCAGTGGGGCTATTAGTCAAAGTTGTTATGAAAACTCTTGGCCACTATCCTATAATCATATTAGAGTCACATCCAGTCCTTTCTTCTAACTATGATCCACAACAGATTGGATAATACTTAATGTCAAATCACTAACAGATCTAATCTATTATGCATGACTCCACTTTTCCATCATAAATACTTTTCCATGGGTAAGAAGTGTGAAGCATAGGCAAAGAAGTTTATATTGTATAGCAGGTTACTTAAAAGGGAACTTAAGGAGATGAAGAAGGGTGGACTGTCAGGGAATGCTTGATCGAGTGAGGAGTACCATAAATTTTTAAAATTTGAAGATCATTGTTGCATGAGGACATGTAATGAATTAAGCATGGGGGAATGTCGAGTCTCCATTTTGACACCTCTATTACCCTCTATTATCCTCTACCTGAGTGAATTTTACCTCTCACATGTGCATATGTTGTCTATTTCCTCCACAAACCTACTTTGTGAACTTGTCCATGTGCATAGAGAGGTAACCTATGTTAAAACATGATTTGTTTGATTTTCTTGATTAAATTGGAATTAAATGTTTGATTTTTATGCTCCTAATTACTTTGACTATTATTTAGTAGCTTTATGACAAGGCATCACCTCATCCGGTACTTCCGTTGGTCTGGTACTACAACAACCAAGTGATCTGGTACTCCACTTGATCTGGTACCTCGTCTGATCTGGTAGCAACGTTGCAGTGATCCGTTACTACCTCTGCATTGATACGGTACTAGATCTGTGTTGATCTGGTACTAGTATATTCCTATTCATGTACTAGTCTATGCCTATTCCGATACTAGTCTCACCTCTTCTGGTACCAATACTCTGCGTTGATCTGATACCAGTCTGTGCCTATTCCGGTACCAGTCTGTGCTTATTACGATACCAGTTTGCGCCTCTTCTGATACCAATAGCCTGTGTTGATCTGGTACCAACTCCACGACTATTTTGGTACTACAGTTGCATTGATCTGGTACCCAAGTTTATGACTGTGCTAGTCTGGTACTAAGACCCTGTCTACAATATTAGCGTGTTGAATGAGTATGTTGTTCGTGATTTCAAGAAATCAGTTGAATGGAAGTATCCTTAGGTAGTTCGAGGATCACTATAGACTTCATCACTCATGCACTTTGTGTCATGAGGATGAATTCCATGCCTTGAGATATGATATGATTCTCCAATTGTAATATTTTGAAACCTTTTGATAATTATCCTTAGACCTTTGTTATAACGGCTCACCTTCTTTAAAAGGGATTCTGTGTAGATGATAGTGAGAGGTTAGTGAGTAGAGAATGATATACATTGTTATGCTGGGAAATGAAATATTGAACTTATGATTCACTCAATCAATTGAAGGAATGAAAATGATGTTTTGTGCAATTCATGGGAATGAATAAAGTGTTTTAGTCTGCAATCTCTTTAGAGGTACCTTATTGGTTTGGTAAGGGCCCACCGCCCCAACCAAGGTAAACCTCCATGTACATGTCTTTGTGTGTTGTGAGTTAATTGTGTAAGTATGAAAAATCAATAGTTGAGTGTTGTAAATTATTTTAAATGCATTTTAAGTACAATACATATTTATTTGATTTTGAATCAATGTGAATAAATGGTTAGACATTAAATAGAGTAGATAATTCCATTTTCATTTCTACAAATTGATATTTAGTTAACCAAAGTTGGATAGATGTTTGGGATTGTTAAAATAAGAAATTGTTATTGTTTTGAATTTATGATTGTGTTGCTCTTAGAAGGTACATAAATCATAATACTTCATCTCTCACCTTCATGCTCCATGTAATGAAGTCTTTCAATCATATTGACTGTCTCATGTATTGAAGAAGATTTGATTGGCATTGATAGGGTTATGATTGGTTTCTTTCTAGGATTAAATAAAGTGAATTGTTAATTGCTATTTCAATTGCTACAAGAAGCAAGGTCTCCATTCATATCTTCATTTCATGAGCCTCTAATGAACAAACTTGTTATCTGAGCAAGAACCTTTTCAACGGAGTGTTTGCTTGAGAGTTTTATTATGAGCTTTATCTTCTAGTTTGAAGTTGTGTGAAGAGTGTTATCATTGAAGTGTGCCCAGATTTGCTTGCTAGTTGTTGTTAAGAGCAATAGCCACATATAACTAAGTCAAAGTCCATTTTTCCATTTCACGGGCTTGTAAATGGACAAATCATTATCTCAGTAAGATCTTTTGAATGCATGATTGTGAAGATTTTGTTTGCAAGTTTTTCTTTCTGAATTTTAATGTTTTTTGAAAAGTGTGAAAAGAGAGTATTTAGTTTGAAAGTATTTTCTTATGTAGGCTATACTCATCAGACTTAGTAAACCACCTGTTGTCGGCACATATAGTGTAACAACTCTATTTATTACAATTCATGGTTGATAATTTATGTTTGGTAGTATATTATGCATATAATTGCACCAACAAGGATGAAGGGGTTAGATAACAAGTGGACTCATGCCATTGATTTATGGATTGCTTGAGTGAAGGAGGGGTATATAATTGAACTTATTATGGAGTACATTGATTCTTTTAGTAAAGTTGAATGGAAGTTCATGAAATGTCCTAGAAGAAGGTTGTTGGAAGAAATTCCACTCTGCATTAAGATGTTGTTCATGGAGAATGATATTATGTGCATGTAGATCTATATGATGGTTAAGTAGACTCCCCTATTGCTAGGGGGGGGTGAAAAGACAAGGGAAAAATGAGAAAGGATATGGATCCATTGAGGAGGATCCAAAATTTGTTGAGATGAGGTAAGGAGTAGAATGGATCCATAGGAGCAGAGGAGAGAGAGAGAGTTGAAAGGCACACAAGAAGAGTTGAGTCAACAAGGAAATTGGAACATAGAAGTGGAAGGAAGTTAGAAAGGGGCGCACAATGAGGGACCAGACCTAGGATGAAGAGGAAGTAAATTGCACGAGGAGGAAGTGTTGAAGAATGTGTTGTGTCAGAGAGGAGAATAAATGAGGATAGGCCCACTAAGAGGTGTGGAATTGAGAGTAGGGTATCTAGTGAAAATACTAGTAGTAGTGTTAGAAGAGGGACGGAAGACAAAGTTTGAACCCTTTGGATTTTGCGGAGTGTTGCAACTTTGAAGGAAGATGAAGTGAAAACTAGAGTCGTGGGAGAAGGAGAGGAATATGGAGGCTCTCTTAGTGGTGGGGGAGAATAATTAGCGATAGTAGATGGTATTGCATGCCTACAAGTAGGAAGATTTTTGGGTTCCCTTGCG
>SNQJ01S0007695.1:96114-113879 GCA_010110895.2 Picea sitchensis
GGAATTTTTAGGAATTAAATTTTAAAAACTTAATTAAATGAGATTTTAGGAAAGTAAGGAACCACGAAACTCTATATAATGAAGGGAGGAGATGGAGGTTCGATCCTCTCCTGTTTGCATAGCATTACGCTGCAGAAATATCTACTTGACTGACTTAACTTGTGGGATTTGGGATACCCAGCGTGACGAGGCGAGCTGGGAGCTAGTCAAAATCTCTGTATAGTGAATGTGTGGCCCCTTTGCTGCTCGGGGGGCTAAGGGGGAAGAAGAGTACCCATAGCATTGGCTGGGAGGTACCGGTGAAGTCTCGACGGTTAGTGAGAGGGAGCTGCACGGAGCACGCGAGACGTCATTCAGAGTGAGAGATCAAGAAACGGTACACTTTCTTCATTTGAATGGTTAATTGTTTTAGAACTTATGCTTGAATCTGCATTTTTACTTGGGTAAGTGAACTGATTATCTAGATGGTTTTCTGAAATTTTCTTAGCCTAGCTCGATGATAGATTGACTCCCATGGCTCCATTTCCCCACACGTCTGGACCACCTTGCTGTGTTGATTGTGACCTTTGTGGTTGTTTAGCCTTCGTCCCTAGCTCACCAGTCCTTGCTTGAGTAGTCATCCAGGAGCCTGATTTACAGTCGTTGCCTTAGCGTTAAAAGACCTATAGATCTCAACGCCATGCTTTCCTGTGCAAGGATGATGATAGAAGGATGAACCTATTCGTTGGCTACCCTTGATGATTGTCCCTGGCTGATTGTTGATTCTGCCATCTGACAACGACCTCTGCATGTGGATTATCCTGTGTCCTGATTGGTTTTCTATAAGCCTTGATCGATAGAACCCCTGCAATCATTCCATGACCTTTCTCATTGGATCCTCGCGTTATCTTACTGTTGTCTGCACTATATTGGGGTTATAGCATTGGATGCATGAATTGATTCCCTGCCTGCAAATTTTTGGGTATTCTGGCAATAAAAAAAATGAATTTATTTCATGTCTACATTTCTGTATTGGTCTCCTGGAAGGGAAATTTTTTTTTATTGCTTATTCTTGTATGCATTATATTTGTATTCTGGCAATGAAAAAAAAATGAATTTATTTCATGTCTGCATTTCTGTATTGGTCTCCTGGAATGGAAAAACGTTTTTATTGCTTATTCATGTCTGCGTTGTATTAGTATTCTAGCAACGGAAGAATGATTTGATTCCTCTGTTTGCATTTGTTCTCACTTGAGGTGATTTTACCCATATTGAAGACTGAGATATTCTTAACAACATCATGCTACCAAAGTGTTGTTTAAATACCCATGTTTTTGCTCTTAAAGATTGACATAAATTGTTGTTTAAAGGCCCACGATTTTTTCCTTTAAAATGGGAAGAGATTGTTGTTAAATTACCCACGTTTATGCTTTTAGAGGTTGACATAGACTGTTGTTTAAATGCCCATGAATTCACCTTCAAACTGATGATTGTTTTGCTATGAATGACCACGGTTTTGAAATTTAAAACAGACTGTGTGATGCTGAAATTCTCCCACGTTTTTAGCTTTTCAATTCATCCAATTTCTTGTTGTGAATTGACCACTTTTTCCTTTAAAAACTTGTTTGTGTTTTACTTTTGAAGGCCCATGAAATTTCCATTCAAACGTGTGGCTGAGGTTGCCGTAAATGCCCACGATTTTTTCTTTAAAATGTTGCCTGAGCTGGCCGCATTTACCCACGATTTTTTACTTTAAAAAGTTGCCTGAGCTGACCACATTTACCCACAATTTTTTGCTTTAAAACGTTTGCCTGAGCTTGTTTTTTCGCCCATGAAATTGCTCTGATAGACTGACTGAGTTGTTGTTTTAATACGCCCACGAAATTTGCTTAAAAACATTGACTGTGTTGCTCTAGAATTCACCCACGATTTTAGTCGTTTAATCCTGAGTTCACTTGTCAGAATGACCACAATTCACCTTCAAGATGTGGCTGCGTTTTCCCTTGAGTGTTGCACTACGTTTTGCTAATTTGGTTAAACCCATTCTGTTGTAGATGATTATCAATGATATTGGTTGATTCCTTTCTGTCGACAATAATGATTTACTGGTTCAATTCCTTTTGATGATAATGTTAATAATATTGGTTAATCCCGTTCGATAGTAGATTAAAATTTGTTTTTGGCCAAACTAAGTGAATTGGATAAATCCCTTTTTGTTTAATCCAAATCGGCAGAAATGCTAAGAAAAGGAGAGAGTTAAATCTTACCACCGATTAAACATTTATTTGCATTATCTCCTTTCTAAATTGTGACTCCACTTAACTTTAACTTGCTTCTTCAATTACTTGCCAACATGGATGGACTAATAAGCAAGTTGAAAAAGGAATGAGCACTAATTATACAAATGATTAGTTGATAAGGAATGATTTTTAATTATTAAATTAGTGATGACAATGAATGTTTACTAAAATAGTAGTTTCATTGAAAAGAATGACTTCTAAAGGTGACTTTTGGTTTGATAATGGAAGGGATTTAAATATTAAAGAGAAGTTTGGGTTAAAAAGGATTGGTCATTAAGTTAAACCTTAGATTTGTCCCACTCACCTTGTAATCAAATTTAAGCACTCATTATCTACTCTTAAGAATACTTTTCTTAGAAGTAATGGTTTAAACCTTCTCACTTGTTTTAGTATTTTCACTACTTACATATTTAATAGGAATTTCAAGGAAATAATGTCAAAGACTCCCTTGTTTATTGATAAGTCTCTTAGGAACTACCGTGAGAAAAGGCTTAGTTAATTTTAATGACTTAATAAGAATTGCATTTAATGATTCCACCTTGTTAACTTATGTTAGTCATTCACGAGAAATTATACTATGACTTGGTACCATTGTATGTATATTTGTTAAATCTTTTATTTAGAGCATTTTTAAGGTTAAATTAAATCAACATGTTGACTTAATCACAATTTACAAATGATTTCAATGCTAATATAAAATTGTAATTGGCGACTAATTGAAATGTGACTTACTGTCAGATTGTAAATCTATGTTAAATTTAGACTGATTAATTGATCTGTAATTAATGTCAATTTAAATCATAGATATTGACCATTTAGCCTTGATTAATGGTTGGGTAGTTGACGAATTCATTTTTATCTTGTGCTTCCCATTGAGGGTGTTGATGTTTATTATTAATTAATGTTTGTACTTGGTTTGTAAACATTCAATGTGATTGGTTTTTCTCACTGTAAGGGTTCTAGTTGCTTGTGTAATTAATTTTGGGTGTGTTGGGTTGTTTGGATGATTGTCCTTATCTTAGTAGGCTTGTCTACTTGTGTCGGGTGGGATGTAGACACCTCCTTGTTCCTTAGAAGAGTCACCAGCCTTGAGACCTTAAATGGTCAAAATCAATGGGAACCTGGGCTTGAGAATTGCTTATGTGTCCTGGAGGTCTTAACCATTGCAAGGTAGGACAGGTGGGTATTCATTCTTATTCTTCGTCAGTTGAATGTCGTACATTTCTTCCAAGTGCTTGATGTGATTTTATGTTAAGTCGGTATGTTTTTTGTGGCATGAGTTGCATGCATTGTGTTCGTTGTCATGTTGCGATGTTGAGTATAATGTCATTACGACCTTCCTACACACACAAAAAAAAAAAAAAAATTGCACTTGTTATGTGAGGTTGTTATCGTAACAAAAAGGCTCATTACATATGGTATCAGAGTCAGTTCAACCCTGCGACTGTGGATCATCGGGATTTCCACTGCAGTAAACCCATGAGTATTAACCCTTGTGTTAAGTAAAAAACTTAACGTGTCCTCGTGGAGATCGCATTTAGAGGGTGCCCCTGAGGGTCCACAATGCACAATAGCTAGTACCATTAGCATCCTCCGAGATCTCGAGAGAGATGAGTTCTAGCATTCATGAGTGTCATGGATGGTGGTGTCGTCGAATCATAGTTGTAGAGAAAGGCGTGTGCTTCACACATCGTGTTTACGACCTCCAGCATGAAGGTCCACATGGTGGTATTTTGACTGAAGGGGAGCACTCTTTTATGGTAGAAGATTCTCCTACCCCTTTTGAACCTGGTCGTCGACAACGTGTCATGGGAACTGTTCAAGGGACAGTTCCAGGACAGGTATGTTTCTAAGGAATTCATTGAGCGTAAGCTCAACGATTTCGATGCCTTGCGACGAGGTAGCCATGTTGTGCCCGAGTACGAGACCCATTTTGGAGCTGCTTTGATATGATTTGCAACAAGTTACCCAGAAAATTAAGTTCAAGAAGTTTGAGTTTGGCCTTATTGTTAGAATTCATCTTCGATATCAGGTACTAGGAGTACTGGACTGAAGAAGGGGTGTTGGATATGTGGGGAGCCACACTTCCAGCGCGAATTCCCGGTGGAGAGGACTAGAGCGTCCGGATCAGCCGGACCCACTACCGTGGGAGATATGGGCAAGGCCCATTGGATTCATGCAGAGGTGCATAACCACCAGGAAGAGCATCAATTGACTATGCTTGAGATGACAGGTACTGTCGCTGACCAGACCCTTAGTATTTTGATAGATCCTGGTGCTACCGAGAGTTTCATTTCTGGTGCAGTGCTAAAAAGGATTAAGGTAGAGGCAGTCAAACATGATGAGTTTAGCTTCGTAGAGATGGCCTCGAGAGCCAAACAAAAGGTTGGAGGAAAGGTTATGAGTTGTATCCTTAACCTGGGAGAGTTTGTCACAAGGGACAACCTGTACGTCATGATCTTAGGATCTTATGATGTCGTAATTGGTATGGACTGGTTGGAATGGCATGAGGTGATACCCAACTATAAGATGAAATGGTTGAGCTTGGTCGATGATGAGGAATAGAGATGTGTGATTGTAGGACGAAACCAAAAATTTTCCCTAAGTTTCATCTCTTCCTTACAGCTACGGAAGAGCATGCGCAAGGGGAGCAAGATTTATGCAATCCTTGCGTTAAATGAGAAGGGATTAGCGGAAGGTTTAGAACACCTTCCAGTGGTGAGAGAGTTTGTGGACGTATTTCTGGAGGATTTACATGGGATGTTGATAGAGGGGGAATTGGAGTTTAATATAGACCTAAAACCGGGAACAAAACCGATAGCTAGAATGCCTTATCGGATGTCAACCCTGGAGTTACAGGAGTTGAGAATGCAACTGAAGGAGTTGTTGGACCTGGGATTGATATGTCCTAGTGTTTCACCGTGGGGTGCACCTATTATTTTCATACAAAGGAAGGATGGGTCATGGAGGCTCTGCATTGACTACCGTCAATTGAACAAGGCCACGATCAAGAATCAATATCCATTGCCGAGGATTGATTATCTGTTCGATCAAATGAAGGGAGCGACGGTGTTCTCAAAGATCGATTTACGATAAAGGTATCACCAGTTATGGATCAAGGAAGATGATGTCCCTAAGACCACCTTTAATATGAGGTTTGGACATTATGAGTTTACTATTTTACCATTTGGACTAACAAACGCCCCAGGGGTATTTATGAGTTTGATGAATGGAGTGTTCCGTGAGTACTTGGACAAGTTTGTCCAAGTATTCATTGATGATATTTTGATTTACTCTCGAATGATGGAGGAGCATGATGAGCACTTGCTCTTGGTACTATAGTGTTTGCGATAGCACAAATTGTATGGGAAGTTGTCCAAATCCTCATTTTATCAATCGAAGATTCACTACTTAGGGCATGACATCTCCGATGAAGGCATTGCCATGAATCCAACCAAGGTTGAGGCTATTATGGAATGGACTGTGCCGATGAATGTCCCGGAAGTGCATAGCTTCATGGGTTTAGAAGGATACTATCAATGGTTCATCGAGGGATTTTCGAAGATGGCAAATCCGATCACGGAATTGCAGAAGAAAAACAATAAGTTAGTTTGGACCGAGAAATGTGCGGAAGCATTTCGGAGGCTCAAGGAGTTGTTGACAACAACATAGATACTAAAGGTCCCAGACATGGACGCGAGCTTCTTGGTATGCACTGAAGCATCCAAGGAAGGCTCAAGCGGAGTCTTGATGCAAGACGAACGAGTGATCGCTTACATTTCGAGGAAACTGAGAAGGCTCGTTACATATGGCTAACAACTCCAAATCATGCATCGCGTAGTTCTCCTTATGCCTTGAAGGTTTGGAGACACTACCTTGTTGGATGAAAATTTGAACTAAAGACTAACCACTATGGACTACAACACATCTTTACGCAAAGCAACCTGAACGTGCGACAACAACATTGGTCAAAATTTCTTAGCGAGTATGAATTCAAGATTACTTACATAAAAGAAATAGTGAACCGAGTGGTGGATGCATTGAGTCGAAGACCACACATATTTTCGGTTCTGCCTCTTCAGACAAATCTACATAAAAAAGATTCTAACTTTACAGCATCATGACGACTGGTACAAAGAGGTCGAGGGTTTTATCAGACAAAACATAATGATGGTACCACGATTTGAAGGATTTTCTTTTGATATTGATGGTTTATTGAGGTTTAAAAATTGGATCTACGTACCGCCGAATGACGTGTTGAGGATGTTGATCCTGAGCGAGGCTCATAGATAAGTTTACATGGCTCACCCAGGAGTCATGAAGATGAGGGCATACCTTAAACCCTTATTCTTATGGAAGGGAATGAAGGCAGATATAGTCAACTATGTGGCCAAATGTCTAGAATGTCAGCAGGTAAAGGCTAAACATAGACACCCAACAAGATTACTACAACCACACACTATTCCAGAATCGAAATGGGAGGTTATTTCGATGGATTTTATTATTTGATTTCCACTGATGGCAAGGACACATGACTCGATTTTCGTAGTAGTAGACACTCTGACGAAGAGTGCTCACTTTATTCCTATGCGTACGACGTATCAGGCACCTGACATAGCTAGAGTTTTCATCAGTGAGATTGTGAGGCTGGATGGCGTGCCTAAGAGGATTATATCCGATCGAGGATCAGTGTTTACTAGATGATTTTGGATGAGTTTCCAAGAGGCCTTGGGAACCCAACTTAACTTTAGTACTGTGTATCACCTGGAGACTGATGGGAAGACTAAACAAATGAACCTGACCTTGGAGGACATGTTGTTCATGTACGTGATGGACCAACAAAAGCGTTGGGAAGAATTCTTGCCACTAGTGGAGTTTGCTTACAACAACAGCTATCAAAGCACCATTAAGATGGTGCCTTTCGAGTTTCTTTACGGGTGACCATGTTGGATGCCTTTGAGTTGGGACCAAAAGCGATCCAAGAAATGGAAGAGAAAATGAAAACACTAAGACAAAGGATTAAACAAGTGCATGATTGACAGAAGAGTTATGTAGATGTGCACCGTGTCGACTGTAGTTACGAGGTCGGCGATCAAATCTTCTTGCGGTTTAAACCGCATAAGAGTTCGATCAAGTTTGGGAAGAGAGATAAACTCTCTCCTAGGTTCATGGGACCTTTCGAGATTGTGGAGAGAAAGGGGCCCATGGCTTATCGACTAGCCTTGCCTGATTCTTTGGGGTGCAAGCTCGATGTTTTTTATGTATTTGTTTTGAGACATTATATTAGTGATCCTACACATGTTATTGACATGAGTTCCTTACAGGTGTCAGATGAGGGGGTGCTCACGACTGATTCGATCCACATCTTGGATCATCGCATTCGACAACTACGACATTGAACAGTAGATCAGGTCAAGGTCCAGTGGGACAACTATATTCTACACTCGGCGACCTGGGAGGACGCATATGATATGCACCAACAATTTCCATTTTTGTTTGATAGATAGACTTATGATACTGTGATACACTTATTCGACATTTTTACTATGAAACTTCGGGACGAAGTTTACACCAAGAGGGGTGTATGTAACATCCTGCTCTGGCACATTGAGCGAACTTATTCTTAGAGGACACTTGCTCGTAGGTGATCCAAATTATTATGCTATTAAAACATTTGATTTTGATTATGAGGCATCATGGGTTGATGACATGGTTTAACTTCATTGACATAGACAGGTGCTATTGACTCGGTTTTATTGAGTGTGCAGGATTTTGGACCTCGAGGGTGCAGAGGCATCGATTGAACCCCTTGGACTCCAGATTGAGTTAGGGAGTGTACCATTTGGGTTTGATTGTTTTACTATGTTATTAGTGCCTCTGATTAGATGATATGATATGGATATGTTCTGACATGATTTGTGATGATGCAGGCTGATGATAGCTTGCCGAACAGACTCATATGTGGAGTAAAGGGGTAACGCATGACTACCAGAGATGTTGATGGAGAGGTGTGGAAAACAGCCCTGCCACAACCTACTAGCACTCCCGCCATGGCTCGAACTATAGTTTAACGTTTACCTAGTTTGAATTTAAAGTTTATATTAAAAAACAAAACCCAAACACAAATTCACTAAACTATATATACAAGTATTCATATTGTATTATCTAAATTTATGTACATACCTATAGGTAATTCATATTCTGCTTCAATTTTAGTTTCAATGCCTTCTTCTTCAATTTTGGTTTCAATGTCTTCTTCGACATTATGAGATAAATCTATTTATGTTTTTTGAAAAACATCAAATTGTAATTACAATCAATTATATTATTTACAATATTTTAAATTTGAATTCTATACTTTGAATTCTATACTTTATGAATACAGTCCCAATGTGTGTCATGTGCTCCATCATCATATGTTCATGCATACCTGGTTGAATTTCTTGTTGAAATCTCTATTTGCATTATCGTCGTTTCTTTCTTCAATATTCGCACATTCTCGTTTCTTTCTCCAATAATTCTGTTTTCTTTGTTCATTTTAGCGGGTATCATCTCGAGTGCGATCAAATTTTATCTTGCGCAAACTTTTATTTCCCATGACTTTTATAGTTATATGTAAAAGATACGTTCAACAAAGACTTCACCTTGAAAAAAAATTCAACATTTATCTTTCAACATATAAATTGTTACTCCATTAAAAACTTGAACAAACATCAATTACCTTATTCAACAAAAACCAAAAAGATGATTCAAAACTTTGTTTAGGTGCTCTAGAAAACCATCATGTATCGATATCAATCCTCTAATTAAGCCTATGGAATAGAGGGAAGAAATAAAGAAAGAAAAGAATACAGCTGCAATAAGTAAAAGAAATGCTTTGAAATCCCTATCCCTGAGCTCATATCTGTATGTCCATTTGATGAATTGTGTTAAATGTGTTCGGCCAAAAGTGTATTTATATGATTTGGTGCGAAATGAAATGATACGACGTGTCTTTTTATTTTTTCCGACCGACGGAATTCACTCAACACGCTTTCAGACGAAAGAAAAAAAATTTCGGCCAAAAACCTTGGAAACCATTCAGTTTTGATGGTTTCCATTAGAATTTAGGCTTTCATCCAAAATAATATTTTTTCGACCGAAAGATTATTTCAGCCGAAAACATGAAATTGGGACTGAAAACAGAAACTAGAGAATTTCCCCAAGCTTACCTGAACTTCAGAGGTTGTAGATTGCTGCAAATACTCGAAATTTGGTTTCACAAATGACACCATCATTTGAAAAATTGAATCTACTTTCAATTCCTATAATTTGTTTTCATTTTAATTATTTTTATCTAATTTTATTTAATTTTTAAAAAAAATCACTGCATAATATTTTCAGTAGACAATACGATTCACTGAAATGAAATATCGACATCTCTAAAAATATACAATGAAAAATTTAGAAAAAGTTATATTCATAATCCTTAAGTTGTTCTTTTCAAAAGGGTATATTTAGATTTTTCTTTTAAGTAAAAATTAATACAGATACAAGGTGTATAAAAATAGGTGTTTAAAATCTGCAACGTTTTCAACTTGGTCAACTTCAAAAAAATCTAGAAATTATAATATTCATCCGTTAGATTCAAAATTATAGTTGTAATAAAATAGAGTCTCTCTAGATTGTCGCAGTATATTTATTTTCTTAAAAACATAAGTTTAATAATATATACATTGTTGTGGGATAAAATAACTCATTATCATTCCTTTCATGTTTAAGGAACATACTATTAAACAATTGTCAAATTGACATATCAAATCTTGATAAAACGAAATTGAAAAATAGTCATTGGAAAGTTAACAGAATTCTTCACAAGTTTTGTTTTTACTGTAAAGTGAAATTCTAAAGAAACAAAATACTTTTGTATGCCAGAAGTTGAAGAACTTGTGAAAATACAGTTTTTTTTTTCTCATAAAACAAACAAAACTGCTACCCATCTTCATGATTTCACCCATAAGTGTTATATTTGATGTGCTGATTGATATTTAATGTTGATATATCTGTTGTGCAATTCACATTGAGATATATTTAGTTAATATTACTTTCTATGTGTATATTGATTCACATGAATCTCTAGTTGTATGGATGAATGTTGTTGTAGAGATTCAATTGTTGTTGTGTATAGTAAGAGTAATTATATTTACATTTTTATTGAGTATGGACAACTGAATTCACTTGAATTTCATGTTGTGTGTTATTTTCCACATTTGATTTAGTATTAGATACTCTTATTAGGTCATTTTAGTAGTGACATGACCCATCTGGGCGTTGGGTACGTTAAACCAAAGTTATTTTAAGAAGAATGTGTGGAATTTTTTGAAGAATGAATGCATTCCTTAAATTAATAACATGTGTTCATTCCCTTTACAACAATAAATGGAAGCAACTTTGTGCACCCACCCTTATGTACCCAAGGTATCTCGATAATGTCCCTTATTTCTTAGTAAATTTTCCATATGGGATTTTCATGAGAAGTTTTAGACCTAATAAATACGAGTCCACTTGGATTGGTCATATTACACTATGAAAGTAATATAGTTTCAAAAGTAGAATTTCACAGTTTAGATAGAGAGAGATGGAAAAAATCGACAATTTAAAATAAAAAATAACTATAAAAATAGACTTCAGATGGAAAATCTTAGGCCATTTTGAAGAATGCATAAAAGATATAATGTTAACCAATGTGTCGTGTGGAAGATGTAGGTTGTCCCATGAGGTAATGGGTACACAATGAGGTTGTTGAATTGTAAAGAATAATAATATTGTCCGTATTTTCCAACTTTTTCTATAAGATCATTTTTACAAATATGTTACTTTTATGACTTAATTCACTTTTATAAAATAATTGAGAATCACTTTTACAATAAAGTTACTTTATAACTTAAATTTGCATGCAAAAAACAATTTTAAAAATAACAAAAAACAACTTGAATAAAGAAAATTTGAACTCAAAATCTATGTTTATATAAAGTAACTTTCAACCAAATGAGCTATTAAAAAAATAATATCACATGTTAAAAAGGATAAAGGCTGACCATTTTTCTATTTTCAAGTTCAACATCTTTGAAGTGTGTGCTTACCCTAAAATCTATTGATTTTTCCTACAAACAATTTCATTTCATTCACCACTGCATATAAAAACAAAAAAAATGTTTTCAAAATAATTTGGAAGACTTATATGCTTGGGGTTATATTTTGATTAGTCTACTAGGAAAATGTGACTTTCCTCCATGTTTCTGATTTGTTGAGATCAAAAAATATTTTTCTTCTATGTTTCTGATTTGACAAGATCACACAAGGTACAAGGAAAAGAGCATATGTAGATTGGAAAGAAAGAAACTATTAATATAAATGAAAAACCAAAATGATATATTAAAACAATGTAAAATAGATTAGAAAAAAACACTTCAAAAATTTATATACCTCCAAATCTTATATATATGATCATTTCTAGCAAAAATAGAACTGTTTTAGAATAAAGGACACAACTTTAGGATTTCAATCAACAATATGAGCAAATATTCATAAAGTTATGATATCATGTTAAAAAAATAGGTTGCATCCACATAGGTCTAACACCTAAAGGTGACCGCTCACACTCTCTCTCACACATACACACACACATCAAAGATCAATACACCAATGTTTATGTGGATAAAACCCTCATAGAGTGGAAGAGTGTATGGCCCCAACCAATATGTCCACTTGAGGTAATATGTTAATGAAAATAGATTACATGTACATCTCACACAATAGATCATCAACAAATAACCCTCTATGCTTGTTAAATGCAAATATTGGACCAATAAAGTCACTAGTATCGAGAAGATGAATTGGCATATCACTTTATCTCTAGAACATAATTGTGACCATCAAATTAATTAGTTACAAAATCACACTAAAGAAACACACTTTACCTAAAGACACATTGGACCATTGTTTCTGAGTATTTTTAACCAATATTTAGAAACAATGAAAATATGCCATATCAAGGTTACTCCTTTAATACCAAAGATTTAATGAAAATATGTCATATCAAGGTTACTCCTTTAAGTTGTTTGATGATCCCTGTCATATCAAGGTTACTCCTTTAATTACTCTAGTTGTTTGATGATCCTTGTCTTGCAACACAAATTAGTACTCAAGGGTTCTTGCAGCACCCCCAAAATGATTTATCATCAAAGATTTGAATATTATAACTATTTGAAAAAATAAAACACACCAAACTTGAACTCCTTGCGTTACTGGGACCATGTTGTCACCAGTTATCGGTTCGCACAAGTTATCCCATCATGAAAACACAATTTTGCATAAAAGAAGGGAAAACACACTTGCATTAAAAGAAGACAAGACAACCTAACTTTGGAGCAACCCCACCAAAGTGGATGCATGGGCTCTTCCCTCATGTCTTACCATCTTCTCTCTGCCCTTAGTTCATCCATAAAACCAATCCAAAACCATTAAAGCAATTTGATTCAAATATTACCTATTACCGTTTACAGCTACCCGACAACGGTGCCAAAATGTTGGTGCAATTATATGCATAATTATTACCAAACATAAATTATCGACCAGGAATCGTAATCAATAGAGTTTTTAAACTATATGTGTCGACAACATGTGGTTTACTAAGTCTGATGAGTATAGCCTACATAAGAAAATACTTTCAAACTAAATACTCTGTTTTCACACTTTTCAAATAACATTAAAATTCAGAAAGCAAAACTTGCAAACAAAATTTTAACAATCATGCATTCAAAATATCTTGTTTGGATAATGACTTGTCCATTTACAAGCTCATGAAATGGAAATATGGACTTTGACTTAGTTATCTATAGCTACTACTCTTAACAACAACTAACAAGAAAATATGGGCACACTTCAACAACAACACTCTTCACACAACTTCAAACCAGAAGATAAATCTCATAATAAAAATCTCAAGCAAACACTCCGTTGAAAAGGTTCTTGCTCAGATAGCAAGTCTATTCATTAGAGGCTCATGAAATGAAGAGATGAACTGATACCTTTCTTCTTGTAGCAATTGAAATAGAAATTAACAATTCACTTTATTTGCTCCTAGAAATAAACCAATCATAACCCTATCAATGCCAATCAAATCTTCTTCAATACAGGAGACAGTCAATATGATTGAAAGACTTCATTACATGGAGCATGAAGGTGAGAGATGAATACTTATGATTCCTATATCTATTAAGAGAAACACAATGATACATTCAAAACAATAACAATTGCTTATTATAACAATCCCAAACATCTATCCAACTTTGTTTAACTAAATATCAATCTGCGGAAATGAAAATGGAATTATCTACTCTATTCAATGTCTAACCATTTACTCACACTGATTCAAAATCAAATAAATATATATTGTACTTAAAATGAATTTAATATCATTTACAAGACTCAACTATTAAGTTTTCACACTTACACAATTCACTCACAACACACAAAGACATGTACAGGGAGGTTTACCTTGGTTGGGGCGGTGGGCCGTTGGCAAACCAACAAAGTACCTCTAAAGAGATTGCAAACTAAAACACTTTACTCATTCCCATGAATTGCACAAAACAACATTTGTATTCCTTCAATTTATCGAGTGAATCATAATTTCAATATTTCATTTCCCATCATAACAATGCATATCATTCTCCACTCACTACCCTCTCATGATCATCTACACAACATCTGTTTTAAAGAAGGTGAGTCGTTATAACCAAGATCTCAGGATAGTTATCAAAAGGTTTCAAAATATTGCAATTGGAGAATCATATCATATCTCAAGGCATGGACTTCATCCTCATGACACAAAGTGCATGAGTGATGAAGTCTATTGTGATTCTCAAACTATCTAAGGATACTTCCATTCAACTGATTTCTTGAAATCGCCACCAACATACTCGTTCAACATGTTAATCCTGTAGACAAGGTTTTAGTACTGGACTAGCACAGTCATAAACCTAGGTACCTGAACAGCTCAACAGTAGTACTGGAATAGTCACAAAGATGGTACTGGATCAACATAGAGTATTGGCACCAAAAGAGGCACAGACTGGTATCAGAATAGGCGCAGAATGGTATTGGAATAGGCATGGACTATTACTATATCAACGTAGAGTATTGGTACCAGAATAGGCACAGACTGGTACCAGAATAGGCACGAACTGGTACTGGATCAATGCAGAGCTGGTACCGAATGAACGCAGAGGTATTACTGGATCACTACAATGTTGGTACCGGATTAGGAAGGGTACTGGATTAGGCGGAGTACTGTATCAGTGGGTTGTTGTAGGGCTGGACCAACAGAAATACCAGATGATGTGATGCCTTGTCATGAAGCTGCTAAATAATAGTCAAATTAATTAGGAGCATAATAATAAATCATTTAATTCCAATTTAATCAAGAAAATAAAAAAAAATTATGTTTTAACATAGGTTACCTCTCTATGCACATGGACAAGGTCACAAAGTAGGTTTGTGGAGGAAATAAACAACATATGCGCATGTGAGAGGTAAAATTAACTGAGATAGAGAATAATATAGGGTAAAAGAGGTGTCAAAATGGAGACTCAACAAGCCTATCAACTATGTCTTGATCCCACCATCGACTCTAGTGGCCTCAAAGAAGTATTAGTGGTAGTCTTACTTTTCATCCATTCATACAATAGACATTGAAATTCAACTAATAAAATTTCATGCATATTAGTGTAGAGGTACCTATCTTTCCATCGCTTCATGTTGACCTTCAGACCTTTATTTTTCTTCCAAGCAAAATCGTCTTCTTTCGTAGTTAGCCAATCTTGAATTTCCTCTCAAGATGGATACCACCTCATGCTTTGCCTTCATCACTCAATGAAAAATCTTCAGGTCCCAACAACAAAACCATTTATTGGGTCGTTTCACCTTGCACACGTCTTTCTTAATGTTAGGGGGTTTAAGACCCAGGGTTCATCCAGAGTTTGACCAACAAAAACCCCAATGCATCGACATATCAATCCTCATCCAAATACTGAAGAAGGTTTCACCCGAAACACCATGAGGATCATAGAGACCATATGGTTTTGTGCAAGGGATGAAGGACTAAATACACACATATCCATTCGGGTTGATATTCATAGAATCCATTGTATATTAGTTTAACCTTTAATAGTGTATAATGTAAACAAACACATTTAATCAACACATTAGTAACACATCATGAGACCAAAATTATTGCATCTTTATTATCTTCACTCCATCACCACAACCATACATTAAGCAATTCATACATTGACAGGAACAAATCCCATCTATTTTGTGCATTCCCTCATTATTACATTACATCGCGCCATTCTCATCCCTTCAGACTCTATAGAGAGAGTAGACTGAGACTTACAACCAAATACATTACAAAACTATATGCTCAGAGCGAGCTCCAAGACATTATTGAGCAAAAACATCAACAACGAGTGACTATTGAGTTAACCAACTCTATTTTTGTTGTCATTGCTTCCTTTTATATCCTTCTATGCTCTTGGGCTTAGTCACTTTCATTTTTTCTCCACTCGCTCAGTTGATTTCTAGTCTCATACACTTATATCACCTGCATGCATTCCACGTTTCCTCTTTGGAATCCCGAAAATATCAACTACCTTTCCAACTCATCTTCTTGATGCTCCATGATCCCTGGTGTTGTCTGTAGTAATCATTCAAGAAGATTTCCTGAAGATCATTTTATTGAGTCCAGTGTGCATGCATTGTTTTCTTTATTTATGATGTGCATCAAGAAACTCAGACCGAGGTGCATTGGAAAAACTCAAATGGGTGTGCATTAACAAAACTTGATCTGGTGCGCATGCCTCCTGTTACCCCTTATGAAACTGCTTGAGTATGCACACAACTTCAATTGTGCACACACACAATATTTACCCAAATCTTTGGGTGCCAACAAAAATTAACCATACATTATCTTAACACATTGGTTTTATGCCTCATTGGAAACCAAGATACTCTATATGTAATTGGGTTAGGAGTATATTTCAAATTCAACTATTGCAAAGATTTGGTAAAAAACAAAATTTCAATTATTACCTCCAAACTTACACTTGGCCTCAACGATGATATTTTGCTACCATGGTTCTTCCCTTTTTTAAAGGTTTTGTATGAGGTTTCAACCACACCCTTCTAAACATCAAAATATCTTCTTTCTCTTATTGTTCCTCAATCACATCTTCTCCGATTACAATCTTTATTTCTTGTGCAACATGGCCTCTTAGCACATTTTTTCTTCCTTCACTCTAATTTTTTGGGCATTCATATTCTATGTTTTCATATGTTCCACATTTAAAAAATATTCTATTAAATCCTCCTCCCCTACTTCTAATATATCTTCATTCCCTATTGACAGTGTAACTTCCTTTGGAATTTTTTCTATGACCTTTGCAGTGGAATCTTTATCTTGTGTTTCACTGCACTGTCCTCTTCCTTTCAAACTTTGGTTTTTTCTTTCCAATTTATCTTCTTCTTTGGACACCAATGGATATGCTTCTACCATTGAATGAAGTATCACCATACTTATTTCATATTGAATTGAAAATATAAGTCAATTCACATCCTTGAGAATTAGTTTTTCACTTTTCTCATATTTTTACTAATCTTATGGACAATCACTAGAACTACTTTGCGTTGTCTTCCACTATCAATTCCTTTTGTTTCAAATTTTGACATATTCTTAGGAAATTCAATGAAAAATCAATGGTTATGAATTTACCCTTTAGTTTTGTCACCATTATGTTTTGATTCCTTATTTTATCATTCCCTAGCTTCCACCCATTCAAATGTACATCATTCCATCATAATGATATATGAGCCTCTAGTGTTGTGCAAGAAAACATAACCCTCCCAGGGTATTAACTTTAATCAAACTTTAACTACATGTTCTTTTCTCCAATCCAATCAATCATTTACATAACCCTCCCAAGGTATTAACTTTAATCAAACTTTAACTACATGTTCTTTTCTCCAATCCAATCAATCATTTACTCTTGGTTCAAACTTTCTAAATATGTAGGATTGTCAAGTTTAACTTTCCTTCCATATTGATAACTACCCTTATCATCATTTCCTCTAATTCTCGCTCCTATTCTAATTGTTCTATTAGGGCTATATGTCCCCCTTCATCCTCGCTATCCTCAATGAACTTAATTGCCACACCTATTTATTATGTTGTTTCCATGCAATCTAACCTTGTTGGCATTGCTCTATACAATTTCACAATATCCTCTCCATCATTCGCATCTAGTGTTCATGGTCTACCTTGACCATCATTATATGAATTCCTCTCCCCACCATCCTGCTATTCACAATGAAATCACTTCTTCTCTTCATTTTCCTAATTTGCAAATTCTCTCTCCACAATCGCAATGTGTATTGTTCATCACACAA
>SNQJ01S0007695.1:129910-142885 GCA_010110895.2 Picea sitchensis
GTATGGTGTACCACGTTCCGGTCTTGGGGGAATCACAAAGATGTGTGTCATGTACTTGGTGACTATATGGTGATGGGCACGCCGATTCCATTTCTAGTTGGGCCTCAAATGTAATGGTGTGAAATTTGCAGATAATGGGGCCATGTACCACTTTGCTTCCCAACCTTGGAGAAATATCAGAAGACACATCACACTATGTTCTGTAAATTCTTCAAGTCTGTAGGATATGATGTGAACATCTATCATTCACTCCAACTAATGAAAGATCAAACCCATGATGTATTCCTGGTATAAGAAGAACGAAAGGTTGGTGACCGTGGTGGTGCTTAGAGAGGTGGATATCAAGGAGGTCCCTGAGGCAGATATGGATGATGTCATGGACGAGGATATGGAGGAGGGGGGGGAGACCCCCCACTTGTTTCAACTATGGAGAGATAGGACATGTGTCAAGGTTTTGTACCAAACTGTACACTCTTTGTGGGTATTATTACATCCCGGAGGACATTACAGAGAATTTTCCCAACTTGTTGAAGAAGTGGGAAGAAAAGAAGTCACATTGCAACATGGTGCATGTGGAGCCACACAAAAATAAGAAGAAGGATGAAGAAGTTGATGTCTAGGTGATAACCCCAAGGAAACAAAGACATGAACGAATTTTGAGCATGCTAAAGGCTCAAGTCAAAGGTCAGAGGAGAAGATAAGGAAGGCAGAATATCCCCCTCCTAAGTTTGATGTTGCTCAGTAGAAGTAGTTTCTATGTAATGCGTATAGGGTCATCAAAGAAGAAAGAGAACTAGAAGAGTTGTAGTGCATGACATAAAGGTTGCTTAAGGAGGCCCGAATTCACAAATAATTTCAACGCGTGATATAGAGGTCACTAGATGAGGCTTGTTCCCGTGAATAATTATAGATAACAACATAGAAGTCGTTGGAGGAAGATCGTGTGCATGAAGAAATGCAACGTACGAAACAAAGGTCATTGGAACAAGTCCGTAGACAAGAGGAGACATGATGCGTTGAACAAAGAGAAAATGAGGAACAAGTGCATGAGGATTTGAAGCACACGACATGTGAAGAAGCACTGCGTGAGTTAAGTTGTGAAACAAAAACTGAGGATCAAGTAAGTAAATTATTACTTTGTTGTTGAAGATTGTTAAATGATCATGATGATGTAATAATGTTGACGCAAATGTTAGAAACTTGCATGGGGGAACAAGAGACTGGTAGAGATATATCATCCCACCTCTCGAAAATATACCTATGCTAGGCTAGTAAGTAGAAGCACATAGGCAAAGAATTCAATATGAAAGATAAACATGGGAGTTATGAATGGATTAGGTCATGTTGGATTTGGGTTCCAACGTGAACATCTTACCGAAGAAGTCTAGATATTGATGGGTAAACCAAGTTTGGTATGGTATCCCATCCAACTGTGGTTGGAAAATTAGTATAGGATATATCCCATAGGTTGAGAAAGTTGAGGTGAATATAGAAGGGGTGAAGATGAAGGCTTACTTTGAAGTGATAGATATTATGTATGATTACAATCCCTTACCTTGCATTACTTGGGATTGATGGGGCCTTCTACAACAATGTTGTGTTGAATTTGAAGAAGTGATAGATGTCATTTGAGACCAATACCCTATGTGTGATCACACCTCTATATCATATTGAAGGGGACAAACACAATGATCCAGTAGATGAGGATTCATGGAGCTATGTTATTGAGAATATATATAATATCACGGAGCACATGGAAGATTATATCAATCCCATAGTGGATGGGGAACTAAGCTAGAGGAGTGTGAATCTATATGACATTGATTATGAACATTCCCTAGAATGGTGGCAACAAAAGATGTATGAGGTCGCTACCCATAGATTTATGTGGATAACTAAATAAGTACGTTGGAATGGATTTGAACCATATGATGCACTGCACTTTGATGGAACAGGGATGATGGAGGCCTTCTTGATACAAATGGATAATATTTTTCAATAATATCAATAGTTGCATGCCATGGATGTCGTATTATGAGGTACACCTACACATTGGTGGGAAAGACAGCGCACAACTCTACACAGTTGGGTACACTTGGCTAAAATGATTAAGGTCGTGTTCCAACCGATCTCTGACTTTGAGTTGGCCAATTTCTATAAGGTCACTGAAGATCCTCAGGAGAACATTCACTATTATGAGAGGTGATGGAGGAACAAGAATATTCCTTGCACCTAATGGTTCCATCGATTCATTCATATGATGGATATGGTTCTTAGGAGATGTTATATTCAGGAGGATCTTTGAATGAAAATGGTCGACTGGGTTCAAGTAAGAACTCAATTTTTCTCAACATTATGCTTTACTGCAGAGGATATGGCTCGAAGAGAGGAACTCTTCTAGGTTAAGAATATTATATTTAATCGCCAACTGAAGGATTTCATGCCAACGGTAGTATGCATGTATCATCATCCAATGGAAAAACTAAAATAGGTTGTCCATTGTTGGAAGGTCGACGTGGATAATATTGATGACAATGACCCATGAGGAATACAAATAAAAGAGTCTGAGGGTGAGCGCAAAGTCAAGGAAAAAGTGTCGGAGATGACTGTACCAGACTATGGTGGCCCGATTAATACAAAGAAAAAGATTATCACTCAAATTGTTGATCTACTCAAGGAATATGAGGAATTTTTTCCCCATAGCTTTTCATAAATGAAGGGAATTCTAGGATCATTGAGGGCTATGAAAATTTATCTTAAGTAGGATGCCAAAACAGTCTAGAGGAGGCTTATCAATTAAATCCCAAATACAAGGAAAAGGTTCACAAGTAATTGGATCAAATGTTGGATGTTGGAATCATTTTTCATGTGAAAGAGTCATACTGGATTAGCACAATGGTTGTGCAACCTAACAAAATAGGAAATATTCAAATATGTGTAGATCTAACCCTCAATGTAGCCTATGTGCATAATCCTTTCCCTACCCCATTCATTGATGTTGGAGAATGTTGGAGGATATGAATCCTACTCATTTACATATGAATTTTTAGGGTACCATCAGGTTTGGATCATGGAGGAGGATCAATACAAAACCACCTTTGCGACGGAGTGGGGTTCATTTTATTACACGGTGATGCCATTTGGACTAAATAATGCACCTCTCATTTTTTCCCAGATAGTGGTCGCAACCTTCAAAAAGTTTATCCACAAGTTTCTTGAAGTCTATTTGGATGGTTGGACAATATTCAACTTTCTAAAATAGCACATGTAGACCCTTTTCTTTATGTTCGATCACTTCCATCAGCTCCATATTTCTCTGAACTTGAAGAAGTGCATATTTTTTACACCATTTAGCACATTGTTGGGGCATGTAGTTTGAAATTATGGATTTCTAATTGATCAAGCTAAGATCACTACCATACTAGATATGTTGGCCCCCACTTCGGTTCACGAGTTTCAAGTGACATTGGGTAATATAGGATATTACTGGTAGTTCATTCAGAATTATGCAAAGATTGCAACCCCCTTGGAGAAGTTACTACACAAAGATACCAACTACATTTGGACATAGGAATAACAGGGAGCCCTAGATACTATAAAAGAGAAACTAGTCACTGCATCGATTCTAGTTTTTCCCGATTGGTCTAAGCTCTTTCATGTTCATGTAGATGCATCATCCATTTCTATGGAAGTAGTTCTTGCGCTACCGGGTGAAGGAAATATTAATCATCTGATGTAATTTTCTAGTCACAAACTATCTGATGTTGAGAATAATTATACCACAATCGAGCTTGAGGGCCTTGCCATGGTATATTCCTTGCAAACGTTTTTCAGCTATTTGTTGGGAATCCCCTCTAAATTATTCACTGACCAATCCACACTCAAATATTTGGTCAACAAGCCTGTGTTAGGGGGAATAATATGTATCTAGTTTCTACACTTTCAAAAGTTTGAGTTTGAAGTCGTTGTCAAGCCGGGAAAATATAATGTTGGTCCAGACCATCTATACTAGATTGTATATGGAGAAGCTAGTCGAAGTCTCGATGATGAACTTCTTGATGCGAAACTCTTTTGCGTTGAAACAATTTTTGATCAATTAACCGAGATCGCTAAATTTATCACGTCAAGACAATATCCAATGGGGTATACTCTATCCCAATGTCATCAACTGGTAGCCTGATGCTGGTTATTACTCTCTCTTCCTACTATTTGGCTCACCTAGATTCATATCTGAACAGGTTTCCAAAAAAACCATCTAAAACCATTGGCCCTCCTGGTAAACCAAAAGGAAACGCAACACACAAATTGTACTGTGCAGTCTCACTCGAGATAGTTCTATGGGTGGCTGCAAAACTCATATCCTTACATCCTAGGATAGAGTGGGGATCTAGGATTTTACATCCTCTCCTTAGGCCTTGATCTTGTTGCTCTCTCTATTATCCTTAAGATTCATCCATCTATTAATTTTATGCATGCAATATATTGATCTAACAGGTAACAGATCTAACATAACTATTCACTCATACATTCATCATATAACTATTGACAGAAGGTAAATATGCAATAAACACAACACATAACACTGCTTTTATTGTGGTTTACCCGCTTCGGGGCTACGTCCACAAAGATCTGACTTCTTAGGCTCTTTTATTTAGATTTTTGAAATATATGGTGTTGTGTGCACTACAATTCTGATTATACAATCACAAAACAAGTTCCACAACCTCTGTGAGGCAGACTAGATCGCACTAGGCTCCGCAGCCTACGATCTAACCCTCCAGATCTAGCTACTTGAATCTCCTACAGCTCAAGAACTTAAAAATATGAATCATATCTTACAGTCATTCTCCTAACCGAGAAAGACAGTATCCTTCCACTTTCTATCCCCACGTCCTAGACCTCCTAGGTACTTATTTATACTAATTTTCAGCTTATCAGCCATTACAATCTCTTACAAAAACCTTAACCTTAACGTGGTTAGGTTTTCTTGCATGCGTGCCTTGCATTCTTTCCTCCTTTGCGTGCTTCTTTTCCTGCCATCTATTCTTCTCCAAAATTGGCCTTATCTTCAAAAAATAGGCCTTCTTCTCCAAATTAGGCCTATTCCCAACAAGCCCCCAACATTGACATGTGGCTCATCCTGAGCCACTTAGTTAGTGCATGCTCCTTCTACAATTGTTTCCAAAATTTGGAACTTATCTGCTAATTCCCTTCCTCGTGTCTTGACCTACATGGCTTTTCTTGTCAGTGCCTCTACTGATTGTGCGGTGATCTCTTCCTGAATCAATGTTTCTCTCTCTATGTGTGCATGCACCATGCTCTTATTTTCCTCCTTCAACTGTGCAATCATCTGCACTGCTTACTCTTGTAGGGGTTCTAATTCCTCCTGTCTCTCATGTTTTTGCATCTGCAGGGCTTTTAAAACTGTCTGTAGCTTCTTCAAGTTCTGATTACCTTTCAGGCTCTCTGTGATGCTCATTTTTTTTGTCTGTTCTTGAGCTCTTGTATGGTTGCACTGAGCCTTTCCTCTTCTTGGTCCCACTATTGGACATGCTCATCCTCTTCCAGCGTTGTCCATAGTTTCAGGACTCTGTCAAAAAATTCTTTTGTTGTGCTTACGTGCTTCTCCAATTATGTTAATTGGAGTGCAACTTCTTGTTTCCTATGCTATCTCACCTTGGGAGGAGTTGTAGGAGTCAACTTTTCTTTTAATTCTTCAATCTCTTCCCTATAATGTTCAATGGTTTGGGAAATAAGCTCGATTTTCTCCTCTACGCTTATGGTCTCTTCCTGTGCATTGTCAGGGATGTGATTGTACATTATTGTCACACCCTGTTCTATTATGTTTGCATGCTCCTTTCCCTCCCTGGTTTCAAGCTTGACTTTCTCGACCACCAATTCCAAGGCATCCTTGTCATTTCTCACCTCCTACAGTTATGTTGCATCTGTTCTGGTGCATGATTGTACCTCTTGTGAGACACTGACTTGGAGCCTGTATAATGCGGCCTTGGTAGGTATTCTTGCTAATACCAGTTCTACCTCCGACAGATCCTTCAATGGTTTCTAGGTTGTGGATTCATCCATCTGCAACATGTTAGTTTTCATTATGAAATTAGAACTCACCTGGGTGATACTTTGAACTGTGTCCTACTTAATCGATGCAGTCATTGTCTCTATTGTTGCTACTTCAGGGAAAAAATTTGTTCCCCTTTTAGGCCTATGCACTGACCTGATCTGCTCGAGGACCTGCTTTATCCCTGCCATCTTGTCTTGTATTCTGCCTCTCTGGTGCTAGGATTCTTCAAATTCTTCCACTTCATGGTCCTGCACTCTCTCTTCCATGAGGAATGCGTCATCCTCAGTGATAGTGTATTCTGGCAGTTTATTATGTGACTTTTCCTTCTTGTGGGGCCCCCCTGTATGTATTATTGGCCACTTAGGTGGCCCTGTCTCTTGTACGGTGGCTACCAAGAGGTCTTTATTTTTTCAGAGTGGCCCTTGCTCCTTGTTCTTCTTGTCTTTAAGCAATGTAATATTGTGTTTTATGCGCATCTTTCTTCAGCGCACTCCCCTTCTTCTGTTGCACCATCTTTTGGCTGGGTTTCCCCAACTTCATTGACTTTTTGGGTACAACAGTGCCACCTTCAGGTATCTTGGTTGACATTGTGTCTACCTCCGTACCCTTAGGCACTTCTTGAGTCATGACTGGAATCCTCCAGTCATCGTTCCAACCCCTCATTGACATTTCTACATCATCTTCAGTGACACATTATCTTAACTATATCCACTCCTTCCCTGGATCCCTGCGTGCTTGGATCCACATATTATTCCTTGTCGCTCTGAAGTTGGCTATCTCCCTCTATTGTGTTACCACGTCTGGAGTGATTCTCCAATTATTCACAATTCTCTCCAGTTTCTTGCTCAAGTACCACAAAAAGGTACCTGTGTTACCACTTCTATGCTTGGGGTTCAAAGTTCTCCCCAATGATGTGTGTCGCGCTGCATGAGAATGAGCTTTCCAGTCACAAAAATGAGAGTATGGGGGCTCCCTCCATCCGATCAATGTGATTAAAATGAGTAACCATGAATAGTGGAACTCTGTTCCCAACTCCTGTGCATCTTTGCAGTACCCGAGAAACAAGTTGAATAAATATGGGGCTTAGTTGAGCGTAGTGCCATTGGTGCACTGTGTTGTAACTGCGACGACCCTAGTAGGAACTTCCTCTTTGCAGAGTTTTCTGAGCATCTTACAGACCATGAGTTTGGTGGCCATTATCGTTGTCACATCATTGATCCTCTTGATTATGATCTCACGTGAGCCCCTCTCTGTGCCTTAAGTTTTATTCATCTCCTTGGCCAGGGATTTCTCTTTAGTTTTATCATCAAGGTACTACGTGAGAATATCGCCCATAGATGATAGAGCTATGATGATTTTAATTAGTTCCAAATCTATTGATACATGCTCCTCCAACCATAAGCATCCTCCATGGAGGACCACCATCAACTTCTTGACATATTTGTTTACCTCTTTCCCCCTACCAAAATGGGGAATTTCTAGCAAATTCAGAATTCCTGTGTTGGCCAGGCCAGCTGCCCATGGTTTTGGTTGTAGAATTGGGTCACCAAAGGGTCCTGTGCCTATACTTTCAAGGTATACCTGTTGTTCAAACTCTAGGAATTTTCTAGCATTAGCCACATTGTGGTATGAATATTTAAACTTCTCCCCGCACCCCAAAAGTTTTGGCATAGTTTTCACTCCCTATGGAATGTGCTGTAGCATGATGGATGCATTGGGATTCTTTCACGGGGACCACACCATGGGATGTTTTCCCTTTCTTCTTGGAAACTCACTTGAGGTCCTAGCCTCCATCTGTCTCTCTTCGGTATCAGTGTCTGGCTGGTCGGTAATGTCTTCCACCAGACCCTCCTACTATTGCATAAACCCTGCTTTGGGTGGTGGTCTTGGCACGATAGCCTCTGTTTGCACCGCGGTGGCCCCATTTTCCTGGTGGTCTCCTTCAGCCCTCACAGGTCTCTATGGGTTCCCTGTGTCTTTGACTTGTCGTCCCTGTGCACTATTGTGCGAGTCAATCTCCATGCCTTCCATGGTTGGTTCATGGGCTTCTTCCATCCTTGGTGTGGGGCTTTCTGGTTCTACATGCGGTGAGGGAATTGTGTCAACATCGATGAATTTACCCCTTTGTTTTTTTTGGCTCGGTGCACCCATGTTTGGTGGTTTCATCATGGGAACTGGATGATTTCATCAGATGGTTGTCGACTGGTTCGCACTATGCAATCGTCATTAAGATCTGCTCCATGTGCTCTTCTAACGCTGCAGTTTGCAAATTCACAATAAGTTGTACATTGCCCGCATTTCTCCTTTATATAGTGTGTGACATCAATGATGTGAAGCTTCTTGGAGAAGCTTCCTTGAGTGCAATTAATTCCATGAGTATGTTTCATTTAATTTCATAAATTCCCCCCGCTGGCACCTTTTTTCCCTAACCATCGTTTTTCACTTTTTCAGACCATTGGTACCTTTTCCGTGGTACTAAACTTTTTGATTGCATGACATATTTTTGTTCTAACGTTTCCTTAGCGTGTAGTGTGTCTTCCATATGTTACATGTGGACATTTTTCTTTCCATCGCACTGAGTCAACTTCCTTTGCACATTGTATTTCCAAGTATTTTTGTATTTTGTATTTTTGTATTTGTTTTTCCTTCTTTTTCTTCTTTTTATTTTTTTTTCTCATTTTTCTATCTTAACTTCTACGATAGTACATTATTGATATGATTTCTTACTGCGCAGTAACATTTAAGTGCTAGGAGGTCGATTGTCCCTGTACAGTTTCAATTGACTCCCATTGATCATTCATTTGATTTATGTGCCTCCCAAGTCTTTTAACTGTACATATCCCCCATTTGTGACAATATTCACTTCATATGGCCCTAGCCAATGCATTCTGAATTTACCCGAATGCTGAAAACATTTACTTTCATAGAGAAAAACTAGGCCTCCTTCCTTGAAAATATTTCTTTTGATATGTCTGTCATGCCATGATTTATCTCTCGCTTTCTTTAGTTCTTGGTGAAATTCTTCCATAATCCTATCCTCTTCCATCTCCATTAGTTTATTTAATATTTTCTTTACCGCACCTCTTTCTATCATGTCGGTGATTGTTGCTACGCACAGACTAGGTACCAGGAATTCTAGTGGAACTACTGCTTCTTTCCCATACACCAAATTGAATGGTGTCTATCCTATCAACATATTACATGTAGTCATGTAGTCCCATAATAATGATGGTATTTTCAAGTCCCAATCATCCTTGTTGACATTGCATACCATTATCAGAGAATTCTCCAAGATCTTATTGAAGGCTTCTACTGTTCCATTTGCTTGAGGATGGCGTTGTGTACTCTTCTGATGATAGACTTCAAAATCCTCATTCATAGATTTTATATTACTGTTGATAAAGTGAGTACCTTGGTCACTCATCAAAGTCCTTGGACAACAAAATCTAGTGATCACTTTATCAAACAAGAAGTGTGTTGTTGTCTCTATGCTACAATCTTTGACTGATGTTGCTTCTGCCCATATTGTTAAGTATTTTGTCGTAGTAATGATATGCCTTTCTCTTGACCTCTTTGTTGGTGGATTAATTGGTCCCACAAATTTTATTGCCCATTTTTCAAATAATTGCAAATTTACTTGTGGTCTTAGGGACATCTCAACCCTTCTGTTAGCTTTACCAACCCTTTGACATACATCAAATTTTTGGTATTATTCCTTAGCATCTATGTGTATTGTTGGCCACCATAGTTCTGCTTGCAATACCTTCTGTGTGGTATCTTTTCCTGCATAATGTCCTCCAACTATTCTTTCATGAGATTCTACCTGAATTCTAAGCCTTTCATGTTCTAGTACATATCTTTTCAAAATGTTTTCTAGGCACATTTTGTATAAGTGTTCTGCAATCAATTGATAGTATGAAACTCTGACTACCATATTTTCCTTCTGCGTAGTGCAACACTCTTATGTCACAATCCTTGTACTCAAGTATTAAATAATACCAACAAAATATTCATCATCTACTTGGACTAAAAATAACTTCACATCAGGGAAGCTATCTTCCAAGTTGATAGTTTCTTCTCCATTGATTACCCTTGACATGTGATCATGTCCTGTATTCAGCTTCCCTAGTTTAACTATCACTTCAAAATCAAATTCCTGAAATAACAATAGCCATCTATAGATCCTACCGCCTAACACTGGCTTGTTGACTAGGTATTTGAGGGTTGAATGATCTTTTAATATATTAAAGTTTTTGCCCGGTAAGTAATGTCATAACTTCTGAAGTGCATAGACCATAGCTAGGACTTCTATTTCTGTAGTATTGTAGTTCTTCTCTGATTTTGGCAGTTTTTTTCTTGCCAATGTTATAGGATGGTACAAATCCCCTACTCATGGCCGTGTCAGAATTGCTCCAACTGCTATAGCTGATGCATCTACACGCACATGAAAAGTATTTTCCAAATATGGGAATACTAGTATAGGTGATGTGACCATCTTCTCTTTTAGGTTATCCAAACCTTGTTGACAGTCCTCATTCCACTAAAATTTAGTATCCTTCTTTAACATTTTTTCCATTGGTGTAACAATATGTGCATACCCTTTTATAAATTTTTTGTAGTAGCCTGTATGTCCCAATGTTTCTCTAAACTGGCACACTAATTTTGGTGGTGGTAAATTGACAATAATTGCAATATTGGCAGGATCTACTAGCAAGCCTTGTTTGCACACTATAAGGCCCAATAATATTCCAAATGGTGTCCCAAAAATTCACTTCTTTATATTCAATGATATCTAACGCTGCCTGCATCTTTCCAACATTGGACTTAACACTTCTACATGGTCCTTTAATAGACTATACATAGTCCAATCATCCAGATACACTTCTAAAAACTAATGTATGAACTCCTTAAAATAATCTATGACTACCCTTGATAATATGGATGGTGCATTCTTCAACCCAAAAGTCATAATTGTGTACTGATAGGATCCCCATTTTGTTGCAAAAGTGGTATTGTACCTGTCTTCGCGGGCTATCTTAATCTTATAGTAACCTGAGAATCCATCTGTAAAGGAATATGCTTCCTCTCCTCCCACATTCTCTAATACTTCATTTGTAAAAGATGTAGGGAAAGGGTCATGTAGGCATGCATCATTCAATTTCCTTAGGTCTAAACAAATCCTGATCCCCCCTTATTTCTTCTCTTGGACTACCATGAGGCTTATCCATTTAGATTCCTCCACTGGTTCTATGATGCCATCTTCCAACATTCTGTCAATTTATTCTTTCACCTTCAACTTATATATTTGATTTAATCTATAAGGTATATGTCTAACAAATCTAGCCTCAGGTTTGAGAGGTATCTTCATCTCTCCCAACTCACCTTCTATGCCTTTCATTTATGTAAAGGTCGTTGGGAACATGTCACTATATTCACATAATAACTATGTTATCCTTTCTATTGTTTGTTCATCCCAGTAGTCTCCAATGCGGGCCATTTTGAGATTATTAGTTGTCCCAATGTTGGCTTTATTCACCTTGATTGGCACATCAAATACCTCTAACTCCTGGGATGGACCTTCCACCTCTCTTTCACCGTCAACTTTTGTAATATGAATTTTGCACGGGTCATCTTCATCTTGTGCTTCTTCCTTCACATGATAGCATGAAGATTGTTCTTTCACTATTTGTTTGTTCTATTTTTGATACTCTATCATGAGTTCAACCTCTGGTTCATCAATAAATATGACCCCTCTTATTTGTTTGAGTGTTGAATCCATGTTTGGGTTCTCATGTTCAAATGAGAAGGTTACTATAAAAATTTGTTGTAATGTTGTCCATTTTGTAGCTCCTCTGTGTAGTTCCTGGTATACATACCATTTTTCTAGAATTCCTTCTAAAGTATGGATGAAGTGATGGGGCCATTCCTCTGGTGGTTTCATCCTCCATTTTGTCTTGCATTTCTCCAAATGTTCTACTAGTGTCCCCTTTCCATCATATATCTGCATTTTATTGCTGCCATGTTCTGCGTCGAATCTGATGCATAGTAACATCTTACATTGGTATCGTTCCTTAATTGTTTCTTTGTGCGCACCCCACCATATTGCAGGTGTAGCCTTAAGTCTAATGTATAGGGATACGATCCTTTGATTTTATAGTACTTAGTCTTCATATTTTGTTAGGAATTCCTCTAAATCATTTATACCATGAAAATTGTGAGGTTCTCTTATCTTTGTACTGTGCGGTCTATTCTTGCGCACCTTCCTGTAGAAACTTCATTTAATATCTACTGCCAATTCTCCAAACCTGTATCTAAGTTACAAGCACATGATGTAATGCTTCTCTAGTTGAGTACTCCATCTTTCGTTGGGTTAACATAATCTTCTTTGCACACGGTGGTTCTGTAGAACTAGTGTATCTCTTCTAAATCTATAAAATATGTGTTCTACGAACCTTTCCCCTTCTGAAGGGTCTAATGGCACAATGACTCTATATTCTCTTGATTCAAATGTCATCTTCCTTGTATTCAAATTGATTATGGACTAGTTATCAAAATAACCAATCCAAGCCAAGAAATGTTGGATAAGGTGTTGTACCATATACTATTTATATCACTTCAAAGTCTTCCTGATCCAGGTGGATATTGGTGGCCACCCACCTATTCCAACTGGCTCCTCATGTTCATTTTTTTTTCAACATGTTCTTCTGCACTTCTTTGAAATTGTGAGTTCTACACTTTTGGGGTTGTCTTAAGCCCCAAACATCCTCTAGGTGGATATGGGTGGCCTCTCGCCTAATCCAACTGACTTATTTTGTATGTTTTCATGTTAGCACATCTTGTTGTACTTCCAAGGTCATTTTGGGGCCCTAAACGTTGTTTTTTTTGGCTCACCATAATCA
>SNQJ01S0007695.1:142895-169506 GCA_010110895.2 Picea sitchensis
TGTTAGTATTATATCATCGCTTGCGTCACAATGTCTACGGGTTGTGGCCAACATGAGGCCATGTCACAAGGGTTCCGTGAAGTAAGGTTGGGTCGGTGGTGATCCTTTGAATCGTCTGATCAGTTTCAGATCGAGGGTTGAGGTTTAACCTCGGAATTCTTTTGCAAGCTTGGATGGGAGGTCATCTCAAAACCACGAGGGCCATCGGATTAAAGGGAGATCAATGACCCATGCTGTAGATAAAACTCTATCGGGATCTTGGAAGTACTAGCGAGTATTTGACCTTCTAACAAGCATTGGGTAACCAAAGGTTGTTCACAATATGCAACATTGTGTGAAACGTTGTTCACAATATGCAACGTTGTGTTGTCCATGTGTTTAGAGTTTTGAATTTGCTTAGCATTGGGAACTTTGATATATAATTATGTGTGGCTACATTGTGTAGATTGAGCTTATGTAAGTGTGTGTGATTCACAATCTACATTTTGATGTGGAGAGAGAAATTGCAATTTAGGAAAATGGAAAGAATTGATTGCACTCTCAAACATGATGGTGGTGGGGTATTGCGAAGTTGTTGAGAGTAATGTCAATAAGGTTAGATTACATGGAAATGACAAAATAAAGTGTTGAAGTTTTGCAACTTCGATCAATCATTCTCCACAAGAAAGTACAAGAAGACCCATCTACACCATTAAAGAAGTCCCAAGAAGAAATTGAAGACCACATAAGAAAAGTTGGCCTCCACAAGTAAAAGATATAAAGAAATAAAGTAGAATTAAATATCGAAGAAGAGAAGTCGGCCCCACATGAAAAAACAAGTGATTTGACAAGTATAAATAGAGGCCAGTGCATTTCATTATGACACATACAGTTCTCTCCACATCTAATGTGCACTAGGGAGTTGCTTCGTGCCAATTGTCTCATGGTAGTTGCAGTTATTGGTCTCTTTATTTATGAGCTATCTTTTGGAGAGGCTCTAGGCTTGGATGATCTTTCTCTTGGTTATTCTTGGTCATATTATTGAGGCACTAGACTTGGGAAGGAATTTCTATGTATGGTATTTTGATATGGTGATGGTGAATTACAGGTAATATCTTGGATTGAATTCTTCTCTAAGAAAGGTTCCTCGATTTTCTCCCAAGGTTGGGTTTCCTAGGATAAATTATTGTGTTCTTGTGTTTACTGTGTATGGTTAATGTTTCTAGATCTTGTTATTTCCGTTGCATTTTTATAGTTGAGATTTACAGTGTATATTTATTCTATGATAACTGTGGGATGAAAGTGAATCTTGTTTGTAATCATAAGGCACTAACTATCAAGATCTGAGAATTAGAAAAATCATCATGGTATCAGAGCTTTGTTGAAATATTACTAGTGCACGGGTTTTGCTTGTCGCTGCACAAATATGAACTTGTCAAGCGCGCTGAGCATTTATTGAGTTGTGTTGTAAATAATTTTGGAAGAGAGAAACTCATCTTTCTCTAGCGCACCCACTACACTTCTCAGATTAACTATTCGTTAAAGTTGAAATTTAGGGTTTTCAGGCTATTGACATTTTTCGTGACATTGAACCTTCTGATTCATATTTTTGACTTCTTGTTGAGATGATGTACTAATTAGAAGACAAGTTGGATGGTGCTACACATTTCAGAGGTATGCACTTGTATATAAGTTATATCATGAGGGTGTTTGCATGAGATGTACACTTGGCTAACTGACATTTGTCCAAGCAGTGATAGTAGATCCAAAGGGATCTTAGATCTAGTGCACGTAGAGGAAGCCCAAGAGTTCGAGGCAATAGTGGTGATGTCTCCTATAGTATATGACAACTCAAAATCAAATGGGACAACAACAACAAGACTCCAGGTTTGTATATCAGGTTTGATATTTTATATTGTTGCATCTTAAGAAAATATTGTAACTGGGACAATAGTCTTTAGAGGTCTATTATTGCTGAGTATTTTTGCTATCAAATGTCTAGTAACACTTGAATATTGTTAGTACAATGATCATTATGTAAATTCTCATTGTTTAGTACTAATGATACACTTATTTACAAAATTAAAATGATCACTTCTACGAGATGTTCTTGACTGTTGTCTTTGTCACAGGCAGGTTACCTTGTAAATTCGATGGAGGTTACCATGGAGATGTTCTTTTTTTGTTTCAAGCAGGTAACTGTGGAAGAATGATTGGTAACAACATTGGATAATTTTTTTTCTTTCTCTTACTCTTTTTTTTTTTCCAGGCAGGTTACAATGGAGAAATAATTGGTCACAACACTAGAAAAGTGTTGTTTGTGTTTCTTATTGTTGGTTCGTGTGGTTGTAAGAACCCGCATTCAATTTATTCTACCAACAAACCCTGTATACACTGGACCTTTCGCCATCACTTGTATGCAAGTAAAGTCTCATGCGAGGCATCTATTGGGGCTGCAAGAACCAAGTTTTTACAGGGACGAGGGGATGAGAGGCTTCCATCACATTCATTCCTACTTATCTACCTTGTGTCTGTATTGTTTGTCTCTTTTCACTTGATTAATTAGTAAACTTTAATTATGAAGAATCATTGTGACACAGATTGCAACATAAACTATTCATTGTCGCATTCATCATAATCGTGCATCAATCATCTACTAAATAGATCTAGATCTAGTTATGCATAAATATAACATTCATGAAAAATCACATAAAAATACATTCAGACACATAATTTAGCATGGTTCACCCAATTCTTGGGTTATGTCCACAACGAATGGCTTCTTTATTATTCTTCATGCAATCATCTCAGGCTTGCACATTTTTCTTACAATAGATACATCATGATATCCTTCCCTATCTTGCCTAGCTGCTCTGTGCAAGCCTCTATCTGAAAACCCTGCCTAAAACTTTATACATAGAATCTCTCTCATTATTAGTCTATATTATCAGCCTCAGTCTATCATTATCTCAACTTCCAGCCACAGCTTCAACAGAGTATTCTTCCCCACCCATTAAATATTTATACATAGAATTTAGAGCTCAAACCCTACTCGATTATCCCAAAACCCTATGACAACTCATTGTTCAGGTGTGCTTTTCCTACCTTTGCACCTCCATGCTTCTTTTCCACTCTCAAATTTTTCTTTTCTTTCTTTTGCGCATCTACCTGCTTTTGCATGCCTCACTATTGTCTTTCCTTCTTTTGCACACGCCCTCAAAACTTAGTTCTTTGAATTATCTGTCTAATTGGGCCCCAACACTCATCTGTGGCTTGTCCTGAGCCACTGAAGCATGTTGCATTGTGCCCCTCCATGCTTCCTTGAAATTTTGGAGGGTTTCCTTTGTTGTCGTGACCTCTTTCTTGACTTCGGCTTCTTGTTCCAAAAGTTTCCTCGACGACCTGCGTAGTTAGGGTCATGAGTTTCTCTTCATTGTAGTATGATTTTTTCTTTACCATGCTCTATGCAGCTGCCAATTCCCCTATTAACCTTAGTGCTTCATCCCACATATTTACTAATCACTATTGGAGAACCTTATGGTCTTCCTTTATCTGGTCTATTTCAATGTATGATTTCCATGCACTCAGTTGGTGGCAACGTACTTGTGTTCTCTGAAGCCTTCTGCACCTTTTCCTACACATCCCTTAATCTAGCTTCCACAACCTTCATTTTTGGATCCTCCATCATATTTGTCCAAATCTACGCACTTTCCTCACATAGCTTTGCTCTCCTCCTCTAGAGTCTTAATACTTGCTACTGAGGTCGTAGCGGTTCTTTCTATTTGTGCCTTTTCTTCAGGTGGTGTTCTTGGTGTGGTGTGCGATTCCAAGTCTTCGATCCTGGTGTAGAAGCCTCTAATGACTTCCCTTATTTTTGAGACTTGTCCTTCAAGTGTGTATTCTACCACCATTGACATTTCTAGAATATCCTAATAGATTTTCTAGATAGCCTATTGTATTTTCTTTTCCCGATGCTCAACCTCATCCTTATCCTTCAATATTCTTTCAGTCTTTTCCTCATCCTTTCTCTTATCCTTTAATATTCTGTAAGCGTTTTCCTCATTCTCGCTCTTTTCTTGTAAAGCAGTTGTATATTTCTATTGTAGCTTTGTCTTCTCTATTGCTACCTTTTCCCACTCACTTGATGTTGACTTTGCGTGGAACCTTATTTCCTTTGCAATACTGATGTGCAAGCATTGTAGTACTTTTTTAGGTATCTATGAAACGACTAAGTCCAAGTGACTTAGTCATTGTATCTACTCCTGCATCTCGGGTGTGGAGAACCTAATCATATCAGGTGAAATCTTCAACAATCTGTTCCTTGTTTCCATCTCTGAAAAATAAGAAGTAGTAGCCCATGCTTCCCTATTCGGGCTTGTTGATGGTCCTTCACTAGATCAACGCTCTTGTGCTATCCTTGTTGCTTCCAAGATTTATTACAATGTTGTTATATAGTATTTCCCCTACTAGTACATTTCTTCTTGTTTTCGCAATACTTGCTCAATTGCTTCACTTCCGACATCCCTCACCTAATAGCCCATTCTACTGATGTCATCATCTGTCATAGTATAGTTCATTGGTAATTTGTGGGCTTTCATATTCTTGCATGCAGTTGTTGTTGTCCCTTTTCCCTTGTATTTCCTCTTCTCTCTGATTGTTTGTTGTGCATCTTACGTTTCTTTTCCCTGTTCATTACCCTGTCCATTACACAATCTATTACCATGTCCATTTGCATCGTCATCAGGGTGCTCCATCCCTATTCCATTCGCAGGAACCTTCCACTCTAGATCCCAATCTTCCATGATCAGGTGAATATCTTCTTCTGTGATCTTGTATTTTGTTTAGATCCATTCCTCTCATGGGTCCTTCTTCACTTATATATAGATATGGTGCCAATCTGCTCTGAACCGTCCAATCGGGATGTATGCCTCTACCAATTGAGGTGAAATGCATGGAGTATTCTTGATGCACTTCTGAATTATTTAGTCATACAAAAATAACTCCATGTTCATGTCGATCTTCCTTCTTTTGTTAAGCATGTACCAAAAGGTAATTCCAACTAGCTACCAAGCATGCCTTACCTATGAGACCCAAGAACTATGCATCCTCTGTCTCTTCCCATGTTGTGAATGTAATCAGGATTAGAAGACATGGATAATGGCATTCCATGCCTCTATCATGTGCTTCTAGGAAATTGACGAGAAATTGGTTCAATAAGAAAGGTTCCCATCTCATTGAGACCCATTCAACACTTATCTGCCGCAACTATCACTCCCACTGGCACTTGGTATTTTCTACATTTCCTCAATAACTTGCACGATAATGCTTGTGTTGCAATCATTACTATTGGGTCACATATGCTCAACACATCCAACCTGCACACACCTATGATTGTGTGAATTTTTCCCCTCATTGCCTCTGACAGAGCCCTGTCAGTTTTCTTGTCTTCAAACAACAAGGTTGGATCTTCCCCCTATGATGGTAATCCTGTGATCCTCGCAATCAGGTCTATATCTATGGATATTGGCCTGTCCAGCCAAAAATAACTTCCATGCACACATGTTAATAACAAATTAACACATGCATTCACCTCGTTTCTCCTGCTGAAATGTGGGATGTTGAACAGGTTTAGTATTCCTGCTCACTCAAATCCTCTAGTCCATACCTTTGGCACATGTATGCTTTGGTTTGTTGTTGGATTTATCCTCGGTTCCAAGTATTGGTGTGACGCAAGTTCAAGAAACTTCTCCATGTCTGTAATATCGTTGTCTACATATTTGAGCTATGACACCCTCCCTAGCATGTCTTCATCCATGATGACCCATCTGGGATGTTGGGTGTCACCAATTTGTAGTTTGGAGTCTTCTACAATGTCACCAGTGTGGAATTATATTTCCTTGGAAGAATTTAGTCTCAGGGAAACCTTGGCTTTGACGATGATTCTCTGGGAGTCTCCTCAACCTCTGATTCTACTATTTGCATTCTTGTTCGGGTTTTATTTGGTACGAGCATTGTTTCTTTTGGTGGTGCCATGTATGTAAACTAGTTCCCAATGAGAATTTCTTTAGCTTTGGGGTTTTCTCGACTTCTGTAACATATTTATTAGCTCTCTCTAACTCACATGAAACTCTAAGTGACAATCGCCAATGCATGTCGACCCTTTGTGGATTTTGTGCCCCTTCGCCAGTTGTCCATGTCCCTTCGTACCTAAATTAATTGTATAATCCACCAGTGTTGTGATGAATGCTTGATTTAATGCTACATTATTTCCATATTTTCCATTGTATTTGTACCTCATACTGCCAGCCTTTCATAGTCCCCAATGGATTTTTTCACTTATGGCTACGTGCCATTTTTATGACTTGTCATTTAACATTATTTAACCGTCGTTTCTTCCCTCTTAATCCCTTTAATGGTTGTGACGGTCCTGATCTGTGCATTTATTATGCACTTACCTAGTTATCTCTATGTTATTTCTTTTATTTGCACAACACTCACTTTTTTTGCACCCTTACTCTCATTGTAACTTCATTTTTTCCATGTTTTCCCTTTGGTTCTTTCTTCTCTTTTTCCACTTTTTCTTCTTTTTCCTTTTTTCTACTTTTCTTACTTTTTTTTTCCGACTATAATACATAGGCTCTTATGCAAGTCAGACTAGTGTGCGGTAGGTCAGTTGTCACTATAAATTTTTAGTTGACTTCCATTTACCATTCCTCCCAAGACCTCTCCATTCAGCATTTCCAACTACGCAACACTTGCCTCCAGCATATGCTTAATCACATATGGTCCTAACCAAGGCATTTGAAACTTTCCTGGATTTTGTATAAACTTATTGTCCTATAGTAATACTAAGTCCCCCACTTGAATTTTTTTTTTTTTCAATATGTCTATCATGCCACACCTTTTCTCTTTCCTTCTAGGCTTGCTAACAAAACCCTACAACAAATCAGTCTTCCTCAAGATGTAGCAATTGTGAAAATCTCTCCTCTACTACACCAGAGTCCAAAATATCAATAATCATTGCAATGTGTAGGCTAAGCACGATAAAATCCATTGACATTATTGCTTCTTTCCCATAGACCAACCTAAAAGGTGTCCGTCCAGTCAAATTTTTACTTGTGGTCATATACTCCCATAATATTGTAGGGATCCTCAAGTGCAAATCATCCCTCCCTACATTGAAAATATTTTTCAGAGCATTCTCCATAATTTTATTTAAAGATTCTACTATCCCATTGGTGTGAGGGTGATATAATGTACTCTTTTGATGGTGAATTTGAAACTCCTTAGTCAATATTGCAATCATCACATTCAAGAAGTGTGTCCCTTTATCACTGATTAAAATGCGTGAGAATCCAAATTGTGTGACTACATTCTCAAATAGAAACCTCGCATCAATCTTCATGGTGCAATCTCTACTTCTTCCCATATGGTCAAATACTTTGTCGCAATGATTATATATTTAGCTCCCGATCTTCTTGCTGGTGGGTTGATCAGTCCAACAAAGTCCATTTCCCATTTATCAAATGGTTGCAACTTAACCTTTGGTTGTAAAGGAATCTCATCCCTTCTGGATGGCTTTCCCATCCTTTGACAAACATCACATGCATGACAATATTCTTTAGCATCGTTATGAAGTGTGAACCACCATATCACTATGCACAAAATTTTCTTCGTTGTTTCTATACCTACGTAGTGTCCTCCTGCAATACCTTCATATGTTTCTGAGAGTATCATTGGCCTTTCATGCTCTAACACACATCATCTTAATATTCCATTTGCACCTAAATTGTATAAGATCCCTGTAATTAACTAAAGTCTGTTGCTTTAACCACTAACTGTTTCTTCTGCACCACTATCATGTCTGGCGAGGCCATTCTCGTACTTAAAAAATACACAATGTTTGTGAAGTAGTCATCCACCATTTTAACTATAAATAAATGTGCATCAAGCAAGTTTTCATCTAGATTACCTGTATCTTCTCCTGATAGTATGTGCGATAAGTGATCTGGTCCTGCATTTAACTTCTATGGTTTCACAATGACCTCAAAATCATATTGCTAAAATAGTAGTAACCATCTGCATATTCTCCCCCCCAACACTAGCTTGTTCACTAAGTATCTTAGTGCAGAATCATTCATATACATCTTAAAATGTGAACCCAACAAATAATGTCTAAGCTTCATAGCGCATATACCATTGATAATCCTTCCCATTATGTGGTAGTGTAATTCTTTTTTTCTTGTTGATAGTTTCTTGTTGGCAAATGCATTTGGGTGGTCTATATCTCCTTCCCCTAGATGAGATAATATTTTTCCTAATGTTGTGGACGATGCATCCACATGAACATCAAACTCCTTTCCCCAATCTGGAAATATCATAATTGGCGCAGTCACTAATTTATGCTTCAATGTATCTAAACCTTTATGAAAATCCTCATTCCACTGGAAATTAGCTTCTTTCTTCAACAACTTCTTCATAGGTATTGTAATATGTGCATAACCCTTAATGAACTTCATGTAATATCCTATATGACCCAGAGTTTCTCTCAATTGTCCGACTGATGTAGGTGGTTGTAAGTCCAAAAGAATTGCAATCTTGGTAGGATTCACTAATAATCCTTTCTTGCATACCACATCACCCAAAAAAATTCCAAAAGGTGCGCAAAAAATTCATTTCTTCAAATTTAGTGAAATATGGCATTGTCTACACTTATCCAACATTAACCTCAGTACTTCTATGTGATCCTTCAATATATTAAACAAAGTCCAATCATCTAAGTACACTTCAAGGAACTTATGAATAAATTTCTTGAAAGCTACGACATCTACTCTTGAAAATGTTGCAAGTGCATTCTTCAGCCCAAAATACATCATTGTGTATTGATCACTTTCCCACTCTATTGCAAAGGTAGTCTTATGCCTATCTTCATGTGCAATTTTTATTCGGTGATATCCTGAAAATCCATCTATGAAAGAATAGGCCTTTGCCCCCCTACATTCTCTAGAACTTCATCTATGAAAGGTGTTGGAAATGGATCATGCATACATGCATCATTTATCTTCCTTAGGTCTACACAAATCTTGATTCCCCCTATTTTATTATATTGTACTAGAATTCGACTTATCCATTATTATTCTACTACTGGTTCAATGATTCCTTCTTCCAACATTTGGTCTATCTCTTCTTTGACCTTCTCTTTATACTTTGGATTTAAGCTGTACGGTTTTTGTTTCACTTTATTAGCACCTAGTTTCAAAGGGATATTCATTTCTCCTAATTGTTTAGCTACCCCCTTCATCTCTAAGAATTTAGTTGGGAATAGATCCTAATACTCGTGCAATAAATATGCAATCTTCTCCACAGTTTCATCATTCTAGTAGTCTATTATCTGTGCAAACTTTGGATTTTCGTTTGTCCCAATATTTACCTTTTGTGTCTTTAGTGGTTGTGCATACACAACAAATTCAATCTCTGGTGCTTCTACTACACATTCCCCCTTAGTTTTAGGTACTTGTATTTTCCGTTGATATTCCTCATCATGTTCTTCTTTAGCAACATTATAACATTCTAGTAATTCATGAACAATCATAGAAGCTCTATGCTCACTACACATAGGTACTACATCCATTGGCCCTTCTTCTAAACAAATCTTGCTTCTAATGGCCTGTAAGGATAAATATATTAATGGAGATTCATGTTCAAATGTAAATGTTACCTTAAACCTTTGAATTAGCTTGTCCCAGTTTGTTGTTTCTCTGCACATTTCCAGTTCTAGGTACCAGTTCTTAGGAATTGTATCCAGTGTATGTATAAACTTGTGCATCCATTCCTTCTTCAGTATCGATCTCCATATGTTTCTGCACTGTGCAATATGATATGTTGGGTCACTTACTCCTGTATATTTTTTTTTATTATACTCAACCTCGGTACCAAATCTTACTTGCATTAATATTTTATGCTGCGACCAATATTCCATTCCCTCTTTATGTGCATCCCACCATCTAGATGGAGTGGTCTTCAAGGAAACATCTGATGCCAGTTGTCTTTTTTGTTTGGGTATATGAAACTCAAACGCCTTTACAAAAGATTCTATGTTAGTCAAACTATCATATTTGGGTGGGTCACATAGCTCTTTTCCAATCCAAGGAAATGATCGAGTAATGCATGCACATCATCTAATTGATACTTCTTGCATCTTCTCCTTCCACTGTTCCAGACCTTCCTCTGAGTCCAACACACATCAGCTAATCCTTCATCAACTTATTTCACCATCTATAGTAGGGTTAACATAGTCATCCATTCTTCCAATCATATTATACAAGTTGTCAATTTTGTTCTCTCTAGCTGGTTCGATATACCTATTTCCTTCTGTCAGATCCAATGGTGCAGGAAACTTCAAGTCTCCCACCTCAAATATCATTTCCCTCCTCTTTAGATTAATAATTTCCTGATTTCTAAAGGACCATTATAACCCCATGAGTGTTGGATATGGATGACTATCAGCCATAATCTCGATGACTTCCAAATATTCTATACTGGACACCCCATCAATATTCACAGTATGCCTATCAATTGGCCAATTAGTACTATATTGTGTTGGTTTTCCAATATTAATTGGATGGGAGACCAGATTGACTTGGGTTTTCCCATCATTTCCCATGTTTACTTTGGTAACACGTTTACATCAAAACCCAAGTCTAAAATGACATTGTCCACATCATGTTCCCCAATCTATGCACTTAAGATGAACTCTTTGTTGGTCCTATTTTTGCACTATACCTAATTCACTACCCTCTCTGCGGATGGGATTTCCCTTTCTTGTGTGAAATGATCAATCATTTCACATAACACATTCAGTGCAGTTTTATTTTTTATCAATTCTATGAAAATTCTCATAAACTATCTTAGATTACTTTCCTTCTCAAGAGGATTTTCTGGTGTAGTATGATCATAGACATGAGGTGAAAATGACATTGATGCTAGCCAGTATGGTGCTAGTATCTCTTTCCTTTCCCTTTGATACATCTCGTTTTCTTACTGAGGGTCAAATGTTGGCATAAATCATGTTGATTTCCTCACCCATTACTTAACCAACTTCATCCCTCCATTCATTGCATCAACTCCTATTTTATCTCCTATGCGTTTAATAATTGTTATTCTAGGTCCTTCATTGTGTTTCTCGATTGATATATTCTATACGTTATAAATTGGGTTTTGGTTTTGATTCCCTCTCACCTACCACTTCGCAATTAGTTGAGGATAGTATTTTTTCTTATGATCCAGTGCTCTACAATAGGTGTAGGTTGTACAAGGATTAAGGAAATCAAAAGATAAGTGTCATATTTGATTACAATTGTAGCATATTATTGGTCCTCTACCTCCTCTACCAATTTTTCCTCTTCCTCGACCTATGCCAAATCCTCCTCAATTTCTTGGATTAAAACCTGTTTGATTGTTATACTGTGGACCACTCCCTTTTGCCGCAACATTCTCCTCCTGAATACTATACATATCTTAAGTGTGCTCTCTCAACAAATTGAATGCACATAAATCCTTCTCTTTGTGCCCAACTGACTTGCAAAAGTTACAAAATAGATTTCTTGATTTAATTTGGTATTTCTGCAACAATGGAAAATCATGTGGATGATGTCCCCACTTCTTACATATTTCACAGTATCATTCCCCTCGTAATGGGTTTGGTGCTCTAATTTCCAAATACTTCGCAAATGATGGGAATTTGTCCTTATGGTGGCCTTTGGTCATACACTTGGTACACTAGACTTGTTCCCACTTCTACTTCCATTTTGTAATATCTGCTAATTGAATTATTAAGGACACTAACTAAGTCAAGACTTGCACTGTCCCTCTGCCATCCCCTATGGGAGATGCTTCCAATTTAATTTAAATATACAAAGCTTTTGTATGCGACACAACCTTTTTTGTATCAATGAGAAGAGTATGTGTGGAAATAGTCCTGCAATAAACCATTCTCTGTGTTGTTGATCAGGAATCTAGAATGTCAATCTACCCATCAAATCCTTAAATATTTTATCATAGTCCCAAACTGAGTCATTATTTACTTGTTTGATTTCCTTTAACTCTGTAATGTACTACAACTGAGATTTTGATTTCTTGAACTCTTTCAACAATACTTGTCTAATTTCTACTAAAGTCCTTGTTTGTCTTGTAGGTGTAGTACTCTACTGTTTCATATACCATAACAAGACACAACCTCTAAATGTTGTTTCCAACTACGCAATATTTTCATCTTCATCCTAGACATTCTTTGCAGCCCAAATTGTCTCACATACAAATAGATGTTGTTTTAGGTCATCTAACCCAACTCCCTGGAATTCAGGCAATCTCAATGTGTTGTATAACCCTACCATGTTGTTTGGTGTAGTACCTCTCCTTGGTGATGTTGGATGACTCTGAATCAATGCACTTCCTTCACTTATTTAACTCAACATACTACTCCCGCTGCTCTGACTACTACTATTCCTATTTCATCTTCTAACTGTGAATGGTTTTGAAAAATATTCAAATGTTACCTCATATTTTAGTGACACACTTGGGGTTGTGGATTCAACAAAGGATTCAACCTGAGTATGACTTCTCATTTCTTATATTATAGGGTTTCACTGAGGAGCCTCTTCCTTTCCTTCTCTGTGTGGTATTTCTACAATCTAGACTACTGCGTAAAGTCCTCTCCACTCATAATCACTATGTGGCTCTCCTTTCTCATCCCTAATATTCAATCTCTTGTACCTTCCTATGCATCCTCAATCCCTCCCTCCCTTATTCATTTTTTTCTTCAATCCTTCCTACCTTCATTCCTTCCCTTGGTCATGCCCCAGTTCCCCTATGTGTGTGTAGGTCCTTAGATAATAGATTTCATTGTTATCACACATTTTCACACAACAACATCTTGATCTAGGTACCCAATGATTTCAAAAACCTTCCATGTGAATCCTTAAAGAAATCACTCTCTGTAATACTATATGATTGTGCACAATCTATTGTAAATTTTGTAATATAACCCCCCAATATGATATTGAGCCAAAAACCAACTGCTCAAGAAGTCTTATTACTTACATAATTCAATTATATTACCAACTCAGGAGTCTAGTTCCTCGACTCTGTAGTTCAGTACCTTCTAGTATTCTTCACTAATATTTCTAACCACTCAGTTAATATAATCATAAATTCACCAAAGAAAATAGCATGAATCTTTTTGTACACATACCTTTGCATTCATTTCTTGTCACTCATTTGAGGGTTTCTATTCTCTTTCCGCGAAAATTCTTGTTCCTTCCTTTCTAGCCATACGATGATCTCTTTCTTAGTTTCTCTCCAAAAAATTCCCTCAAACAAATATTTTGGGACCCGAAAACAGAACCATTTGTTGGTTCGCATAGTTGTAAGACCCTAGGTTCAGTTTTTTCTACCAACAAACCATGTAGACACTGACACTTTAGACATCACTTGAATGCAAGTGAAGTATCACCTGATACATCTGTTGGGGATACAGGAACCAAGTTTATATAGGGATGAGGGGATGGGAGGTTTCCATCACATTCATTCCTACTTATCTACCTTGTGTGTTGTATTCTTTTTCCATTTTCCCTTGATTAATTAGTAAACTTCAACTATGCAGAATCATTGTGACAAAGATTGAAACATAAACTATTCACTGTAAAATTCGCCATAACTATGCATCATTCATCTACTAAACATATCTAGATATATTTATGCATAAATAGAACATTCATGAACAATCACATAAAAATACATTTGAACACAAAACTTAACATGGTTCACCCAATTCTTGGGCTATGTCCACAACGGTTGGATTATTTATTATTATTCGTGCAATCATCTCAAGCTTGCGCATTGTGCTTACAATAGATACATCATGATGTCCTTCCCCATCTTTCCTAGCCACTTTACAGTGCATAACTCTCTCTACAAATCCTCCATAAACCTTTAGACATAGACTATCTCTCATTCGTAGTCTATCTTCTTAACCTCATCCTATCATTAGCTCAACTTCTAGCTGCAAATTATGTATCCTACTCTGCTCTACCCATTACATATTTAGACAAAGAATTTAGGGTTGAAAACCCTACTTGATTATCCCAAAACCATATGACAACTCACGATGACCCATTACAACTCATGACAACTCATTGTTTTGGCGTGTTTTTCCTACCTTTACGCCTGCATGTTTCTTTTCCACTCTTGACTGCTATTCTTCATGCTTTTTCACATATACCTACTTTTTCATTCCTCACTCATGTCTTGCTTGATTTTTTGCATGCCTTCAAATCTTAGTTCCTCGAACTTCTTGTTCAACACTTACTCTTGTTATTGTTCCAGGTAGGTCATAAGTGATATCTTCGAGAAAGAGATATAGTGATGGTTGTACTTTTTCTTGTTCTTATTATTGTTCTTTTCGTTTTATTTTTCCTAGCAGGTCACATGTTATATCTTTGAGAGGGATATATAGTAATGGTTGCAGGAGGAAAAAAAGTATATGGTCTCTAGTTTGATACATGGAGTAGACTATCCAGCCAAGAAGTTGTATTCATGATAATATACATTCATGTACTGAAGGAGAAGAGGATGAAGTTAGAACCTTCTGGAAGGAAGGATGCTTCTATAGGATACAAAGAGTCTCACATGGATATTGATTATGAGGAGCAGTAAGCTCCAAAGGATGATCGTACAAATCCCTCTGGTTGAATTTTTCATCCTTCAGATTATCAGGAAGAGTCACTAGAGCCAGCCGAGTGAGTGGATCTACCTAGAGATGTTGCAGTGACCAGGAAGAGACCAACTTGGCATCATGACATTTTATAACATGATGTAGAGAGGAATACATCTCTTAATGATACTTTCAGGGAGAGAAAATGATCTTAGAGTTTCTCAAGTTACATAGAGTCACAGTTATGAGGGGCATGTGGATCCACCTGTGGTGAGGCAGATGGACACACTAATTACTAGCTCAAAAGGATCCAAGAGTTCAGAGGGAGTCAACCCTCAGGATATAGTAGGGAGGGGAATCCTCCTAGTTCATAGAAAATTAGACTTCAGAGGAGGTCAGTAGGAGAAGAGGGATAAAATGGCTTTGGATATTGTACAGACTTAGAGGGAGTCAAGTTTCAGAGGGGGCATTTTGACTCATAGTGAGCCTGGTCTCATAGAGATTCAATTGTCTCAGTGGGATATCGATCATTCATAAGGGTTTCCCCCTTAGATTTAGGTGGGAGAGAGACATATTCCAGAAATGACAGACTTGTGTCATGATTTGAGGAGAATTCTAGGAGATGTGAGATATCTTAGGATGATACACTTTCTTCAGTAGAGCCTACTTCGATGGAAGAGGGAGTATCTTTGTTGGATGTACTATTCCTCAAATTTTAGGTGTGATGAGATCAAATGACATCTTCCTCGGTCAAGAGATGCCCATGAGATTCAATATGATGGATTGCAAGTCCATGGTTACACCTATGAAGAAAAATATGGAGAAGTTAAGTAATTATACTTTGGATTCATATTTGTTGGATCCCTTGATGTATAGGTAGTTGATTGGATCCTTTATGTACTCGATTAAAACTAGGGTGGATACATTCCTTGCACCTTGATCCAGGTCATGATAGAGTCGAGAAACTACCATTGGGTAGAAACAATGCATGTGTTGAGGTACCTACATGGTACAATAATATATGGCCTTAGATATGCATGACGTGGTGAAGTAAGGTTGTAGGTATATACAAACTCTGATTGGGTAGGGAGTGTAGTAGACATATTGAGTGTTCGAAAACACATGTGTTCCAATAGAGGATGAACACCTTCAGTAACCACTCACATAACCAGATCAAAGATCAACACACCGATGTTTTCACGTGGTAAACCCCTACAAGGAAACATCCATGGCCCCAACCAATGTGACCACTTGGAGAAGTTTATTAATACAAAATAAAAGATTACAGAGAGATTTTACAAGATATTTTCTCACAATTGATCATCGACAAATGAACCTCCATTCTCTTTAAATAGAGATCATGGACCAATCGAGTGTTAAGCCACGAATCAATAACCATTAAGATCCAGGAGAGTATGAACCATCAGATCACTCTATGTCGGGAACATATCGTGACCGTTGGATTTGCTAACTACAAATGCATACTAAAGAAACACACTAAGAAACAGACTTTTACCTAATGACACATTCGACCAATTAGATCTTAACTAACTCCTAAGTGTCTAAATATCCTAACATCCCCCATTAAGAACAACTTAGGATAGGATTGAAGGATTTACAATGTTGACACAATAGGAGAAGGAAGGAGGCATTAGAGCCTACCCCCCCTTAATGACAACATCATGAACTCCAAACATAGATCTAAGTTTGGAAAACTTCGCTTCTATAAGAGAATTTGTGAAAATGTCTGCAACTTGATCTTCTGTAGGGAAAACGATAACTTCAATAACTTGATCATGAATGAGATTTCTGATAAATTTCATGTGTAGCTCAATGTGTTTGTTGCATTGATGTTGAATTGGGTCTTTGGTGAACTTGATGGAACTCTGATTGTCGCACCAAAGTCTCGTCGGATACTGCTTCTCGAATCCAAACTCTGAAAGGATCTATCGAAGCCACAAGGCTTCCTAACTTGTATTTACCGTTGCTTGGTACTCTACTTCTACTGAAGAAAGTGCAATAGCTTGTTGTTTCTTACAGGCCCAAGTGATAGGTCCTGAACCAAGGTTGAAAACATAACCTGCAGTAGAATTCTGATTATCAGGGTCATCGACCCAATCTGAATCAGTGAAACCAACCAATAAAGGATTCCCCCCTGAACTGTAATGTATCCTGAATTGAACTATACCACGAACATAGAGAAGTATCCTTTTAGTTGCTTTCCAATGGATTTCATTGGGTGTTTTCATATACTGGGCAACAAGACCAACAAAAAAGGAAAGACCAGGATAGGTATGAGTCAAGTATAAGAGGCTACCAACTAACTGACGATACAAGGTTGCATCAACTTCGGGAGAAGTACAAGTGGCGGAAAGCTTGACTCTAGACTGGAAGGGAGAAGGGGTTGGTTTACAATCGTCCATGTGAAAGCATCGAAGAAGGTCACAAGAATACTTAGACTGGGAAAGGATGGTTTTCACATGGTTTAAAATTTTTGAGTCACTACCAGTAAGGATAACGTCATCAACATAAAAGACAAGGATTATGAGATGGATTACTAATTTCTTGATATAGACATTAGGATCAGAATGGAATCTAGAGAATCCAGTGGAAATAAGAAAGCTATCCACTTTGGCATACTAAGCATGGGGAGATTGCTTGAGACCATAAAGAGATATCTTAAGGTGACAAGCAAGGATGGATTCATTTTGGACATAGCCATGAGGTTATTCTATGTAGATTTCTTGTTTCAATTCTCCATGCAAGAAGGCGGATTTAATATCCATCTGATGGACCTCCCATTTATGTGAGGCTACTAGGGAAAGAACAAGGCGGATGGAATTCATTTTGCCTACATGGGAAAAGGTTTCATTATAGTCAATTCCTTCAACTTGGGAAAATCCTTTGGCAACTAACCGAGCCTTGTGTCTTTCAACACTTCCATCTGATGCATACTTATTTCTGTAGACCCATTTAGATCTGACAAGTTTTCTTCCTTTTGGAAGAGGTACAATATCCCAAGTTTCGTCTTCCATGAAAGAACGATACTCTTCATTCATTTTTGTATCCCAATCTAGATGACTTGAATCTTTTGCAAATGTCTCTAGATCATGAGTTTCTGAAACTTGAGTCAAAAGAGAAGAGGCTTTCTAGAACTGTGAACGTGTCTGACGATGATATGAAGGATCATCAACAAGATCACCAACTGCATATTGTGTTGAATGAACCCATCTAGGAAGCGGTGGATCTAGTGTTGGTTCAGGTTCAAAGGACTCATCTGGATGAAGGTAAGCAGGCAGATATGGATTTTCATCCTCAATGTTATCATTTGAAGAAGAAACCATAAAAGAAGAAGGCACAAACGTTGAAAATGGATCGTAGGCCGAAGAAGGAAAAATTGTCAAATTAGGCTCATAGGCCAAAGAAGGCACAAACGCCGAATTAGGCTCTCAAGCCAAGAGATCTTCATCAAATTTAACATCTCTTATAATAATAATTTCATTACAATGTGTTTGAAGAAGCATGTAACCTTTGACATCTTCAGAATAACTAAGAAATATACACTTCTCACTTTTAGGTTGCAATGCTTTCCTTTTCTCATCAGGAATGTGAGCTCATGCTATACTGCCAAATACACGGAAGTAACTTACATCTGGCTTAATTTTTGTCCAATCTTCTTCTAGTGTTATATTTTTAAGAGCCTTTGTAGGAGTGTGATTTACTATGTAATTTGCACAATTGATGGCTTCCTCCCAATACTTTAGACTTAATCCCTTAGATTGGATCATACAATTAACCATTTCTTTTAATGTGCGGTTATTTCTCTCAGCAACACCATTTTTTTGTGGTGTATATGGAACAGTGTGTTTCATTTGGATGCCCTGTGTAGTGCAGTAACTTGTAAAATTATTGTTCACATATTCGCCTCCANTGTGGTGTATATGGAACAGTGTGTTTCATTTGGATGCCCTGTGTAGTGCAGTAACTTGTAAAATTATTGTTCACATATTCGCCTCCATTATCTGTTCTTAACCTTTGAATTTGATGTCCAGATTTCTTTTCTACAAGGGCCTTTTAGGCCAAAAATTGTCAAAAACTTCACTCTTAAGTTGTAATAAGTAAACCCAAGTATGTCTGGAAAAGTCATCAATGAAATTTAAGAAATACTTAAACCCATAAAAGGAAGAATAAGTAAGTCAAGCACACAAATCACTGTGAACAAGCTAGAAAAGGCCCGAGGCGTGCCGAGAAGCACATTTGTGAAAACTGTCCCGATGATGTTTGCCAAGAACACAACCGACACAAACACCATCTTTGCATGAAACAAGAGGAAGACCAGTCACCATTTGTTGATTAAATAGTTGTTGCAATGATCAATAGTTTAGATGACCAAACCACTCATGCGAAAGTTTGTTGAAGTCGTCGCTATGAGAAACGAAAACTGATGTAAAAGATTATGACCCAAAGTTGTTGAACTTGTACAACCTAGTAATATCATCAACAATCCCAGTTGAAAGAATATTCTTAGTATCTTTTAGATCATTGATTACAAATTGGTGAGGTGAAAACTCTATGGTTTTACCTTCACCTGAATGAGTGATTTGATATACTGATAGAAGGTTACAAGAAAGACTTGGAACACATAATACATCATTGAAATAACCATTTTCTACTTGAATTGTTATAGATCCTTCAACACTGAGAGATCTATCATCACCAACAAATATTTTCTTCGTGTTACATTCATTTAGAGAAGAAAATATGGCTCTATTCTTCGCCATATGATACGATGTTCCAAAATCAATAAGCCACTCATCACAAGTAGAAGTAGAAGTTGTATTGAAGGAGAAACCAGAAGATGAAAGTTCATGTCCATGAGAATAAGAAGAAGAAGTAGAATCAATACCGATGTTGTGCGTCTTCATCACTGCTTCTAAAGATGCCATCTTCTTGAAACATTTGGACTCATCATGAACATATTTATCACAAAAGTTGCAATGTCTATTAGTCTTCTTATTTTTATATTTTGCTCCTTTGTCTCCATTAGGAGAGAAAGTTGTCTAAGTAGGTTTGGGACCCTTATATTTCTTGTTGTTGTGGCAAGGATGTTGCTTCTTGGGATTCTTAGGTTTATCTTTTTGATGTACAACTAAGGCTTCGTTGGAGGTACCTACATTGTTGATCACTCCAAGTTGTACTAGCTTATCTTGCTCTCTAATCAAAGCATCACAAAATTTCTCAAGATTGGGTTTTTTATAATATTCCCCTAGAGCCTCTTACATGGCATAAAAGGTATGTACAAACACAAAATATGCACTACCTATCTTATAAAGAATATGATAGATGCAATGATCTTTGCTTATCTTTATCTTACATTCTTCACATAAAGTTCTGAGTGTTTTAAACTTAGATAGATAGTCTTCAATGCAAGAAAAATCACTTGGACTTAAAGTTAGTACTTGAGTTTATAACTCTTGTGCTCTAATAATATTGTGTTTACCAAACACAGATTCAATATTTTCCCAAACTTCTTTGGGTTTATCAATTGATTAAAGGTGGAACCTTAAATCTGGAGAGATGGGCATTCTGATTAATCCACGTTCTTTGTCATTCCTATTATCCCATTTGGTTTTCTTCTCAACATCAATAGGTGATGTTTCCTCTCCCAAGGTAATCTGGTACAATCCTTTACTTCTTAATAAATCCTCCATATGGGATTTCTATTGGAAGTAGTTAGTGCTAGAAGTAAGAGATTACTTGCATAAGACATATTAAATATTCATATAATATGGATTTAAAAACTGAAATTGAGGATCTGAATGGAAACATCTCGAAAAGTTATGTGGTTTTAAAAAAAGCGGCACTTAAAACAGACTTCAGATGTGAGAGTTATGCCCTTTTTAAAAAATGCATAAATGGTAACCAAATGACCACGTGGTGGTGTAAATTGCTTTATGAAGTGACCCACTTTTATAAAGAGAAGCGGGGATCACTTTTACAATGAAGTTACTTCATGCAAAATAAATAACTCTAAAATAAAATATTGAAGCTACTTATATTGATTCACTTTTATACTTGAACTAAAATACACTTTACAATTTTAGCATGAACTTTGTCAAAAAAACATAAAAAAAGAGAGACTCGAACTCGAGACCTCTTACTTAATAAGACAAATTTTAACCATTGGTCTAGCAAAACATATTGTATTGTTTCTCAAGAGGATTGAGGTTGTTTTTGTTGTTGTGGAAGACGGCCTTGGAGAGCATGCTAAAAAAAGCCTCTTTTCACACAAGAAAAAAAAATTGCTTCTTGATGACAACAAGGGTTAGATCATGGTTAGCTTACCCGGAAGATGCACCTTTTCCTATCTGTTTATAATTTTCTGAGATTGCATAAGGAGGGGGGAAAAGAGAATATGCATATCTAAAAGAGTAGCAACCCGGAAACAAATAATATCAAACCGAAATAAAACCAAAATAATACTTTCCAAAAATTTAAAAAATGTGTATTTAGGATTTATACCTCTGGATCTGACTGTAATGGTCGTATCTTGGGAAAACAGAAATATTTTCGAGTGAAATGAAAATTGATCCCGACTAAAACAAGTGCTCTAGATGCAATGGAATAGTCCTGTTAGCTAGAAATGTATGGAAATGACATAAAATGGAGATGAGGCAATTCGACTTCATGATCTCAATCTACAACAGGAACAGGTCTTCAAACAGGATCTGATACCATGTTTGACAACACAAGTATTCCAATAGAGGACAGACACCTTCAGTAACCACTCACATAACCATATCAAATATCAAAACATCGATGTTTTCACGTGGTAAAACCCCTACTTGGAAACATCCACGACCCCAGCCAACGCGGCCACTTGGAGCAGTTTATTAATGCAAAATAAAAGATTACAGATAGATTTTAAAAGAGCGTTTCTCACAATCAATCATCTGAAAATGACCTTCCATGCTCTTTAAATAGATATCATGAACCAATCGAGTGTTAAGACACATATAAATAGTCGTTACTATCGAGGAGAGTATGAACCATTAGATCACTCTATGTCGGGAACAATCATGACCGTCATATTTCCTAACTACAAATGCATACTAATGCATACTAAAGAAACAAACTATGAAACACACTTTTACCTAACGACACATTATACCAAGTAGATATTAACTAACTCCTAAGTGTCTAAATATCCTAACATTGAGAACCTTGGGGTGTTAATTCAACTTTAGATCAGTAATGATTTTAGGAAAGCAGGTTTTTGTAGCACTCAATATAGCAGAGATGGATTATATCGCAACCTGTGTCGCAAGTCATAAACTAGTGTGGATTCATAAGATTATTGAAGGAATTCATCTGCGACATGATGCAAAAGGGAGCAATGAACCTCCAGTACGTATCCAGAGATGAGTAGAGTAGACATTCTCGCCAAACAAGCTTGGCGTGATGCAGAATGTATCCCTCACTAAGAGGGAGTGTTGATGGTTTAGGCAGCACTGGGAAGACATTCTCCCTTGATGGCCATGGTTACTTGGCTAAGAAGAATGGCTAAGGAATAGTCTTTATCCTTGATCATGCTGACTTGAAAAGGACCGAGAAATACTTGATGTGTTGATGCTTCTCTAGATGTTAGTATCGGGCTTACATTTTCCTCCGATGGACATGCTGACTTGGCTAAGGAAAATGGCATACATTCTCCTTTTATGGCAAAACTGACTTGGCTAAGGATAATGATACATTCTTCTCTAATGGCCATGCTGACTTAGTTAAGAATATTGGCCCAGGCATAGTCTCTATCCTTGATCATGTGATTTGATCAAGGACCGATGAAGACTCAAGGTAGATATGAATCAGATAGATATTGTCCTCCGATTTCCATGATAACATGGATAACAAGAACAATTTAGGGTGTTGATCTTATCCGTGTATTAGCAATGGGAAGACACTCTCCTTCGATGGCCATGCTAACTTGGGTAAGGAGAGTGGCCCACGATTTTGATGTTATCGATGTATTAGAATCGAGCATTCTTCTCTGATGGCCATGCTGACTTGGCTAAGAAGAATGGCCCAAGTGTGGTCTCTATCCTTGATCATATTAATTGACAAGAACCATTGGATACACAAGGTGCTATGTGGGATAAGCATGCATCAACTAGGTGCTATGCAGGGGAAGTATACATCAATTGGGTGCATGTCAGAGAATACTACATCAACTAGGATAAAGGAAAAAAATTCTATGAAAGAAGAAATCCAAGTATGGATAATGCCTCCCTCATTGAGAGGTAGTGTTGAAGTTTTACACCTTTGGCCAGTCATTCTCCACAAGGAAGTACAAGAAAACCCATATAAACCATTAAATAAGTCCCAAGAATAAATTGAATAACATAGAAGAGAATTCATCCTCCACAAGTAAAAGAAAAAAAAGAAATAAGCTAAAATTAAATATCCAAGAAGAGAAGTCGACCGCACATGACAATACATGTGATTTGGCAAGTATAAATAGAGGCCAGTTCATTTAATTATGAAAGACATAGTTCTCTCCTCATCTAATGTGACCTAGGAAGTTTCTTCATGCCCTTTATCTCATTCTAGTTGCATTTCTTGCTCTCTTTACTTATGCACTATCTTTTGCAGAGGCTCTAAGCTTGGAGGATATTTCTCCTAGTTATTCTTGGTCATATTATTGAGGTGCTAGACTTAGGAAGGACTTTATCTATATGGTATTTTGATATGATGATGGTGATGTATTGGTAATATCTTAGATTGAATTCTTCTATAAGAAAGGTTGTTGGGTTTTCTCCCAAGGTTGGGTTTCCTAGGATAAATTATTGTGTTGTTATGTCTATTGTTCATGGTTAATGTTTCTAGATCTTATTATTTCTGCTGCATTGTTATAGTTGATATTTTCAGTGTATATTTATTTTATGATAACTGTGGGATGAAAATGAATCTTTTTTTTAATCATATGGAAATAACCATCAAGATCCGAGAATTAGAAAAATCAACATAAAGAGGTATTTCAATAAAGTTCATTGACGATAAGGAGGATGAAGTAGAAAATACAACCTCGATAGAAGAGGAGTGAGGATCAAAGGAAATGATGATAAATGTCATATTTAATATGGAGGGAAGGGCCTAGACTTGACAATTTCACATATTTATAAAGTTTGAACAAAGAATAATTAATTGATTGGATTGGAGAAAATAACACACACTTCAAATTTGATTATAGTTAATACCCTAGGAGGGTGAAACTTGTTCACAAAAAATTAAATGGTCATGCATCATTATGGTGGAATTCTATACAATTGAATGGGTAGAAGCCAAGGAAAGATAAAATAAGGACTTGAAACATAATGGTGACAAAACTATGTTAGAAAAACAAGATCTTGAAGCAATAAAATAAAAAAAAATGTGGAAATAAAACACATAAGATACACAATACAATAGAAACAAAGATATATGTGGTTCACCCAGTGTGGGCTACGTCCACCAGATAAATTTACAGGTCCTTCCTTATTATTATCTAGAAAAAGTGTATGGATGCAACCTATAACACACCCATTATAACTTCATCTTCTTTCTCTCACAGTATCCTCTCTCATAACACAATATCCACTATCACTCACAACCACAATACAATTTCCTCATACATAAAAGAGGGTTTCCTTCTAGGGAAAAAATACCTAACATAACTTCTACCGTCATATATGCAACCTTTTAATGAACGGTCTAGATTGAATACGAAATTACAATATTTAATAAGGAAATATTTCCCAAAATTTCACTTTGGGGGAGCTTCCCCTAAATCCCCCACCAAAGACGGGGGAAGAAATCCCCCCCACACCTGCGTGTCAAGAAATGGGATCCAAACATGGCTGAAACAAACCTCTGGATCAAGAAGATAATCAAGCTCCACAACTAACAATCTTCCACTTGGAGAGTGATCACAACAACTCCACTATTGTTATACCTGCTGGTCTATGATCCACCTTGGACCTGTAAAATTTCTCATCTTCACCTTTATCCTTCAAGGCCAAATAAAACTGAGAAGGAACTTAGTTTCTCCCCAATTACTACCTTTGTTAAAATGTCTATAGGATTCTAGCTAGTATGTATATTTTCCAACTTCAATTGTCCATCTTCCAAGACAGGTCATATGAAATGGTACATAAGATGTATATGCTTAGTATTAGAATGGAAGGTTGATTTATTTTAAATATTAATGGAATTCTCATGATAATAGTACAACTTGTTATTCTCCTTCTTCTTTCCCAATTCCTCCATACAACTATGTAACCAAATCATTTCTTTACTAGCCTCTGTAGCAGCAATAGACTTTGCTTCCTTTGTTGAAAGTGAAACAACATTTTTTATTTTCGAAATCCAACTTATTGATGTACCAACTATAGTGAAAACATACCCTATGGTGCTCCTCCTACTATCTTTATCACCTACCATATATGAATCAACATATCTCTTTAGAACAATGTCTAAACCTTCAAAACACAATGCATGAGTAGAAGTACCTCTCAAATACCCGAGAATCCACTTTATTTCCTCCCAATGTTCTTTACTTAGATTGTTCATATACCTGCTCAAAATTCCTACTACATGTGCAATATATAGTCTTGTGCAAACCACCGAATACATCAAGATTCCAATTGTTAATGAATAAGGGACACTAAACATGTATTCTATCTTCTCCTGTGTCATGGGACATATTTACTTGGTTAATTTGAAATGGATTTCCAAAGGTGTACTAATTGGTTTTGAGTTCTGCATTCTAAACCTCTCCAACACCTTATTTATGTACTCGCCTCGAGTCAATGTCAATTTGCGATTTTCCATGCCTCTTGTTATTCTCATACCAAGGATTTTCTTTGAAACACCCAAATCCTTCATCGCAAATGAATTTGATAATTTAGTTTTCAGAACATTTATATCCTACCTGCTAGACCCTACAATAGGCATGTCATCTTCATACAATGGAATGATAATATAGCTTCCATTTTCTAGCCTCTTAAAATAAAAACAGTGATCAAAATGACATCTATTGTAACATTGTTCTGTTATAAACCTGTCAAACTTCAAATATCACTTCCTTGGATCTTTCTTTAGGCTATACAATCTCTTCTTCAACCCACATACCAAATTCTCCTTCCCTTTGACCTCATACCCCTTGTGTCTACTGCATAGAAATATCTTCCTCCAAATCCCCATGGAGAAAAGTTGTTTTTACATCTAATTGTTCAAGATGAAAATATTCTACTACCACAAGACTTAAACTAGTCCTAATTGAAGTCATTTTAACAACATGAGAAAATATTTCATCAAAATGTATGCATTTCTTTTGTGCAAACCCATTTACAATAAGTCCATCCTTGTACCACTTTCTACCTCCATCTTCTTCCTTTAACCCGTAAACTAGTTTATTCTGCAATGCTCTTTTTCCTGTAGGAACTCGAACCAAGTCCCAAGTCTGCTTATTTACCAAGGAATCCATTTCCTCTTTCATGCCTTTCTCCCGCTTATTTTTAGTGTCTACATGCATTGCCTCTTCATAACTTTCCGGTTCATCATAATCAATCAAGAATAAATAATACAATGAAGGAGATTATCATTGAGGTTGTCTACTTGACCTTGTAGATATTCTAGCAACACTTGAAAGAGTTTGAGGTACTTGTTTCTCCTATTGTTACACATTTTGATTTTCTGGTACCTTTGGAATTTCTTTTTCAGTGATCTCATCAAGCATTGTGTATTCTAGTTTTTCTTCTTCTAGTTTCCTTCCCTGCAACTAATATTTGTACATGACCTTCTCATTGTATGTGATATCTATGCTCCTAATGATTTTTTCATTTTCATAATCCCATAAGAGATAACCAAAATCATTAACACTGTATC